>CM044401.1:21583906-21588906 GCA_024322285.1 Musa beccarii | reverse complement strand
CTTCACCATTAAGTTATCTTCCGAAGAGCTTTCCGATATGATCTTTCGGCGGACTTCCGACACTCCCTGGATTCCTTCGAAGTGGATATGATTTCATCCCGGATTACATATATACGAGTACAACAAGTCTTTGGCACCCTTCCGAACCTTCTATATATATTATCTCTGCGAACCTCTATTCGATATTATCAAACTTATACCTACCTTGCAAGTCCCCAATTTCATCTCGGTTATCATATATATATACATCCGATGATCCTATTTATACTTCCGTGGATCTCTTGAACTTCCAAGAACTTGACTCCATGAAGCTTAACTTTATCATAGTTAATCCTACACACTTATCTCAAAAATGGATTAGATCAAATAACTATCAATTATCTTCATCATCTAAATCCGAGATTCAACAATCTCCCCCTTTTTGATGATTACAATCAATTGATGATGGAGTTATTCTTAACTCCCCCTATCTATATGCTATATAATGAGAAAGTAAAAATATTTAAATTCAATCTCTTGAATTCAACCAAAAACCGATAAGTTACTTGCGTTGAACTTATCATCATGCTCAATCAGCATGAGGTTTCATTTGTAAGCACTATCAAAGCATGACATTTAATTTCAAGTCGAAGGATGATAAATATTTATTATTTCATCAAAAGATACCAAAAATTTGAGATTACAACAAGGATCTCATGATTAAAAAAGCGTAACACCATATCAGATAAGTCATGAGATGAAAACTTGTCATATCAATCGAAGGATGCCATTTGATAAACATGATATAATAGGAATCTTTCAATTATAAGATTCAATTACAATGTGATGTATTGCATTACTTATGGGTTCATTTGCAATGCTTTTTAAGGATTGCAACCTGTTTTTTGACACAAAGCATGGCAAGAGCAATTGAATTGCAATAACAAATCTTATGAGACATTTTTTTATAAGTCATTTTTCAATACAATGCATGATATTTATCAAGTCATCAAATTATTTTGCTCATAAAGGTCACATTCAACAAGTCATCAATTTCACATTTTTCTCTCCCTTTGTCATCAACAAAAAGGAGATGAATAAACTTGATGAAAGGGTGAAACTTGAAAAAAAAATGACATAAGTGAGAGGAGTCATAAAGTCATTTTTTGATATAATGCATGATATTTATCAAGTCATCAATTTTTTTCAAAATATGTATAAGGATACATCATTGAAGCCAATCATCAACCATATCCAAGAAAATTCATGATGAGATTCAACTTGTTATTTTTATGAAGGAAGAAGACATGAAATCATAAAAACTTGATTAGCACATGAATAAATATTTAAGAGCTTGATTTTTATACAGAATTCATGACATTGATTTATGCATATGTCAAGTTTATATAATCAAAAGAAGGTGAAGATAGTATGAAGTTATACATACATCATTGAAGGACATGATTTTCAATGAAAGTGTAAAGGTAAAACTATCAAAATCAAAGTTTAAACATTTTGGAAATCATGCACTTTTAAATATTAGCACAAATTTAGCATGCCTAATTCTCTTCTAATGAAGTCAAATTGTTCTTCATTTAAGGGCTTTGCGAAAATATCCGCTAATTGGTGTTTTGTATCAATAAATTCTAGAGTTACATCATTATTAGCGACATGATCTCGTATAAAGTGATGCCTAATATCAATGTGCTTAGTTCTTGAGTGTTAAATGAGTTTTTTGGTTAGACAAATAGCACTTATATTATCACATTTTATGGGAATATTTTTAAAAATAATACCATAGTCTTCTAAAGTGTTTTTCATCTAAACAATTTGTGCACAACATGCACTTGCAGCTATATATTCGGCTTCCACCGTAGATAGTGCAACAGAATTTTATTTTTTGGATGTGCAAGAAACAAGTGCATATCCTAGAAATTGGCATGTTCCAAATGTACTTTTTCTATCGATTCTATATCCGTCAAAATCGGCATTCGTATAAGCTTTTAAATCAAAGTTATCAGATTTTAGATACCATAATCCTAGATTATGAGTTCCTTTAAGATACCTAAAGATTCTTTTAACAGCTTTAAGGTGAGATAACTTAGGATTAGCTTGGAATCTTGTACATAGACCTACACTAAACATGATATCAGGTCTAGTTGCAGTGAGATAGAGTAAGCTACCTATCATTCCCCTATATGTTTTTTGATCAAAATTTTCTCCATTTTCATCCAAGTCTAACTTGGTGAAAGTACCCATTGGAGTGTTGATGGCTTTAGAACTATCTATGTTAAATCATTTTAACAGTTCAAATGTATACTTAGTTTGATTAAGAAATATTTCATCACTAAGTTGTTTAATTTGTAATCCTAAAAAGAAGTTTAACTCACCCATTAGACTCATTTCAAATTCATGACTCATACACTTAGCAAATGATTCACATTGTGATTCATCCGAAGAACCAAAAATGATATCATCAACATAAATTTAAATAATAAAAAAATTATTTTTAAAATTTTTAATAAACAATGTAGTATCAACCTTGCCTTTAGTAAAATTATTTGAAATTAAGAAAGAACTAAGCCTCTCATACCAAGCCTTAGGGGCTTGTTTCAATCCATAGAGAGCTTTAGTTAATTTAAACACATGATTTGGAAGAAGAGAGTTTTCAAAACCGGGTGATTGTTCAACATAAACTTCTTCGGAAATAAAGTCATTCAAAAAGGCACTTTTGACATCCATTTGAAAAAGCTTAAAGTTATTACTACTAGCATAGCAAGGAGCATCCTAATGGCTTCTAATCTAGCCACAGAGCGAAGGTTTCTTAAATGTCGATACCTTCTTCTTGGTTGAAACCTTTGGCCACTAATCTATCCTTGTTTCTAACCATGATACCATATTCATCTTGCTTGTTTCTAAAGACCCATTTAGTACCGATAACTAAATGTTCACTTGGCCTAGGAACAAGCTTCCATACTTCATTTCTTTCAAATTGGTTCAATTCCTCTTGCATTGCGATAACCCAAGAATTATCTTTCAAGGCTTTATCAATGCTTTTAGGCTCAATTTGAGAAAGAAAAGCGGCATGAGCACAAAAATTTTTAAATGAAGAACGCGTTTTAACCCCTTTCGATGTGTCTCCTATGATTAACTCCTTGGGATGAGCATCTACATACTTCCGTTCCTTAGGTAAGGAGAATTCGGAAGAAGATGCTTCCAAGTTACTATTTTGAGGAGAGGGTTTATTTAAATTCAAATTATCAAAACCAAAATCATCATCAAAATCTTTTTTCTTAAATTCAGAAATTTCATTAAAAACTATATGAATAGACTCTTCTACAACTAATGTTCTTTTGTTAAAAATACGAAAAGCTTTGGAAACAGAAGAGTAGCCAAGAAAGATGCCTTCATCAGATTTAGCATCGAATTTTCCTAAAGCATCCTTTTTATTTAAAATAAAGCATTTATAACCAAAAACTTTAAAGTAAGAAACATTAGGATTTTTGTCATTCCATAATTCATAAGGAGTCTTGGATAGAGATGGTCTTATTAGAACCCTATTCATGACATAGCAAGCCGTATTAACGGCTTTGGCCCAAAAATATTTGGGTAAACTATGTTCATTTAACATGGTTCTTGTCATTTCTTGTAAATTTCTATTTTTTCTTTCTACTACTCCATTTTGTTGAGGATTTCTTGGAGTAGAGAAGTTGTGGTTATACGCATTTGATTCACAAAAATTTTGAAAGTCACGGTTTTGGAATTCACCACCATGATCACTTCGAATTGATGAAATCATGAAACCCTTTTCATTTTGAGTAAGTTTACAGAATTTAGAGAAACATTTAAAAGAATCACTTTTGTGAGCTAAGAAATAGATCCACGTGAATCTACTATAGTCATATACAATCACAAAGGCATATTTGCTACCTCCTAAGCTTATTGTGTCAATTGGTCCAAAGAAATCTATATGGATCAATTGTAATGGTCTAGAGGTACTTATTTGATTTTTTTGACTTGAAGCTAGTTTTGATTTATTTCCCTAGTTGACAAGTATCACATACTTTATCTTTAATGAACTTAACCTTAGGAATGCCTCTTATAAGGTTTTTAGATGTGATTTGAGAGATTAGTTTCATGCTAGCATGACCTAATCTTCTATGCCAAAGCCAAGTATCATCATTCAAAGCCGAAAAACATATTTCACTACTAAAATCTTCAAGATTAATAGTGTAGACATTATTTTGCTTGATTGCAATTATAGATGTATTGTTGTGTGGTTTTTCGATGATGCAAGCATTAGATTCAAATCTTACAATATAACCATTATCACATAATTGACTAATGCTCAAGAGATTATGTTTTAAACCATCTACTAATAATACATTATCAATTGAAAAGGTTGATTTGTTACCTATAGTACCCTTGCCAATGATTTTACCCTTGTTATTATCTCCGAAGGTGACAAACCCTTCATCTTGGCTAGAGAGCTTAGAGAATTGAGATGGATCTCCGGTCATGTGCCTTGAGCATCCACTATCAAGGTACCATCTCTTACTCCTAGCTTGTGTGGGTATTTTTGTCTACAAGAAAGGATGGTTTTTAGGTACCCATTTTGACTTGGGTGCCTCAAATCTACTAAATTTATCATTATTCAATGAGTTCCTAATTGATCCTTTAGGAACCCATACTAATTTATTTGGGCTAAGTTTCCTATATGGATATTTGTAAACAATATGTCCGGATTTGTAACAAAAATTACATTTCAAATGAGAGGATACATGTAATGTTGGCCCTTTAATGAATGTGGTTTGAGTTCAGTGAGATCCACTCACGAATCCAATTTCACATCTATTTCTGATATGTCCCTTGTTAGCAAGGATCATGTCTAAGCTCTTGCTACCGACCTTAAACTTGTTTAAGGTCTCTTTGAGTAGCAAGTTCTCCTTTTTGATTGCTTCTAAGTGATTACACTTAGAGCATGAGAGTAGAGGGAGAGAATCATGCTTAAGACTCTTAAA
>CM044401.1:21316406-21578906 GCA_024322285.1 Musa beccarii | reverse complement strand
AAATGATATAACCATAGCAAAGATGGAATTGTAAACGTAGGCAGTTATTAGTTGGAATGTTTTAAACTATACAATAATCCACTCAAGACCATAGTATTTCATTTTTGATTTGCAAAAATATAATTATATTAGTATTTTTATAATATGAAAAGATTAGGGGGCAGATTTTATTCTTCTATTAACATAGTAATCTTTTAGGAATCAAACAACATCATCAAGTAGCTTTAAATTATTGTCTAGAATTTGATATTGTGGTCATATACACCTGGGATCAAATTTGAAATTCAACATTGCGTTTCACGAATAGAATTTCTCTTTTCTGAATGTTTTTATAAGGTGTCGTGGCGATCGTTGAGGCTAGGTCATGGTTAATATTCAAAATAGTTTCATAAGTTATTCAACCATTATTAAGCAATGAGACAATGTAATCATCAAAGTTCAGATTTTTAGACAATGACTCACCTAGACATTAAGACTACCAACTATCGTCTTGATTGAAATGAGTTTTGTTATTAACATAGAGTTAACATCTCTATCGACATCATATCATTGAACTTATGGAACACAAATTTATCATATTCTTATTGCATAAGGATTTATCATATTTTGGGATTATTTCTGTCTATAACATGTACAAAGGATTGAATATAATTATATGATAGTGACTATGCACTATTGAATTTTTTAAAGTGTAATTAATTATTTTTTTAATCAAATATGTTATAGTTCTCTTTTACTATGATAGTGAGATGTGTTGAATATTATAGTTCTCTTTTACTCTAATAGTGAGATGTATTGAGGATGATAGGGGAATAGAATGTGCAGTGATGGGATGAGCGGATAGAACAGCATCTTTCTTAGTTGAGTGATGGAAGAAGTGGCATAATTTTTGGGCATACTAAGTTGGATGGGGGAAATGTAAGGTGGGCTGCGGATGACAAGCATATTACTTAGCATTTGATTAGGACATTATAATGGAATATGGTAGCCTTTATTGTTTTCTTACTCCCATCTTTTTGATAGACAGAAAAAGAATGCAATGGTGGAAACACTCTTGTGCTTGTGGATAATAACATAAATGAGGAAACATATATATCCCTATAAATTACTCATAGTTGATTATTAGATAAATATTTATACATGTCAATAAAATATTTTATAGTTTTATAACTTTTAAATGTTTTTTTAATTTAAACAAGTAATTAACAGCTGAATTTTCTTTTAAATGTTAACAGGATGGGTACATAATTTGTATTTGGTTTTTATCATAATTTTTAGGAGGTGATGATGAGAAGTTAAAAAAATAAAAATATATAGAAAAT
This sequence comes from Musa beccarii, assembly GCA_024322285.1. Lineage (NCBI taxonomy): Eukaryota > Viridiplantae > Streptophyta > Magnoliopsida > Zingiberales > Musaceae > Musa > Musa beccarii. Next base: position 21,577,584 of record CM044401.1, on the reverse strand, counting down.
GATATCACTAAATCCTTTTATAATACGTGCCATTGCATCTATGAGTAACTCGTTCTTACCCACCTGTGCTATCAAGAATCCGTGAGTCCAAGGTCTCAAGCCTTCTTCTTCGTCCCTCTTCTGCAGAAGAACATAAAAGGAGAAGATCTGCTTCTTTCTAGCTAGATTTAGATATATCTATTGAACTTGAGATCTGAACCACAATGGGGACAGCTACTTGCTTGGATTTACTGGTTGCCATAATTCTTCCTCCTCTTGGTGTCTTCCTCAAGTTTGGCTGCAAGGTAACACCAAACTCCTCTTTCTCTTTCTTCCCATCTCTTCGTCTTTGCTCTTTCAATTGCCGTCGTATGAAAGATTAATGAGAAGGAACTTAGTTTTCCTTTTTTTGTTTTCTGTGTTGCCCTCTTTTGTGTGGAGCAGGTGGAGTTTTGGCTCTGCCTTTTGCTGACCATCCTCGGCTACATCCCCGGGATCATCTATGCTGTCTATGCCATCACCAAATAATTCGTGTCTCCACAGAGAAAACAAGGAAGAAATATGTACTAGATGAAGATGTTCCTTTTCCTGGTAGTAGAAGTGAGGTTTTGGCTGATGTTAATTGACGTAGCAGCGGTGGAGATGGAGTTGAGTAGCGTAATCTGTCTCTCTGGACGCTCTTCTTCCCAGCTGTATGATGGTGCTGCAATTGTTAGTTTATAGTAAAGAAAGCACAAAGTTTAAGAAAGAGAAAGAAAAAGCATTCTCAGTCTGTAAGCCTCTTCTCTCCCACAATTTGTTGTTGAGCAACTCTCTCTCTCTCTCTCTCTCTCTCTCTCTCTCTGACGCTTAAAAGAAAGTAGATCACAGTTTTTGGCGAGAATCCACGAGGACTTGTCAACCTGTGGACCTTCCGCTCTCCTTCCTAAGATGAAGACTTCTATTTTTGTTTCATCTTAGCTCTAAGCATAGACATCCACAACAGCGAGGTGAGGACATACATACGGAGGTGCATTAGAAGTGGACAAGTGCATCCCCACTTACTCATGAGCTGGGAATGATGTCATATCATTAGATGGCCTCGACTTGTCGAGGATGGACCACATTACTCGAACGTCCTCGTACGTGCATGCCATCACTTCCCCATGAAGCTTCACGATGCTGCTGCGATCATGTCCTGAAAGCAACAAAGTTGCCCATCAGATATCTGATGGCTGCACAACCCTAAGCATAAAGCTAAGGAAAGCATGCAAGTGCACACATGAACCTGTGGGGGTCTTCTTCTCTCTAGGTGAGGAGTTGCAGATGGTGCAAGCTTTTCTGAGAGGAGATGTGATGCTGCGAAACCAAGAACCCATATGTGTTCTTTTCTCAGAATCACTTTCCATCATATGATCCAGCTTGGTTTATATATAGGGGAAAAGATATGAACAGTGGGAGGCAAGATCCACAAGATGAGGTGGCTACAATAGATATGCTTGCATGGGCACATGCAATGCTTCTTCTTGTTTACTGAACTCATCATATGGAGTAGCACAAGAGTATCAATATATGAGTAGATCAGTAGAGCTGGTAGTTTGCTTCAAATTCAAGGGGAGATGTCAGAAACATGTATACTATAGCCTTGTGATGCATCAAAGGATATATTAAAAGCATTATCTCGTTCATGCAGAGAACATGGCTTGAAGCAACATCAATAGTGTATCATTGAAGAAGATGAACTGCTCTTTATCTGGTCTACTGTTTGCTAATTTCTTAAGGGAATCGATCATTATTTTTCTTCTCGTGATTGCCACTAATTTATTGTTCTTCAAATGTGATTGGATCCAATAACTTGGGGGTTTGCAAACATATGTACTCTTCCAGGAGTCCAACTTAAGTTACATATTATCTTAGCAACATCAAAGATGAACAACAATTGTTTCCTCATGTAAGGAATCAATCATTATTTTTCTTCCAATGATTGCCATTAGTTTATTCTTCGACAAGGGATGGCTTCCCCCACGTGACATGTTTTTGTCACATCAACAGATTCCTGGCATGTGGTTCGCAGGACATCCAAAGAAACTTAGGGGTTCCACCAAATGCTTATGTTCCTCTCAACGAAGAAAACAAGTTGCTGCAATAGTGCATTGAAGAATATAAAACCTTTTATTGCCAATGTGGACGCACAAAAGCCACATGACAGGAGTGTGATATCACTTTGATTTCAAGCTTTCAGATACCGGTGAGGAATAAAGTAATGGAAACAATAGAGGGCTCATCAATTATTCAATCAAATAAAAAGATGTATGAAGATATTATACATAGAGTAAAAGCAGGATAATTAAAATGACAAGGGTCAAGAGTCTCATGTAATTATTAGATACTTTTAAAATTAAAAAAAAATTATAAGATAGTTATGAGATTAACAATACCTAATGGATTCTAATGTTGGGTAGTTAAAAAATAACGTGCACAAAAAAATTATATTATCGAGATGAGAATATTCAGATAGATGTATAAAGTTATTGGGAAAGAAAAAAAAAAACTCTTATTTGTAAACAACTAGATACCATTTCGATAAAGAATAAGATGAAATAATATCATTTAAGATGGTATGCTCATGTATTTAAGACACTTTCGCCTCTAATAAAGATTTAAAATAAATAACAAAAACTATAAGTAAAGATAGTTGGATTTATAAATTTTAATTAAAAAAATCTATTTAATTTTTTTAAAAAATTAATTAAGTACAGATAGTTGGATTTACAAGATTAAAAAACAAACTGTAACTAAACATGTGACATTTACAAATTTTAAAGACAGCGTAAAAAGTCCATGTAGTCGACCCTAGATAGTTGGATTTACAGGTTTTTTTTTTTGTTGTTATTTCCTACTTCAACATCTGAAATCATCATCCGAGTGTTCAAAGTGGTTTGAACCAAATCATTAAGGGTCAAATCAAATCAAACTTAAAAAATTGATTTGGTTCGATTATAACAAGATAATCTGAACCGGAATCATTTCAGACCTATCTAATCGAACCAATTCAAAACCAATTAATCGATTTTCAATTTGAAGTAATTTAATATATATATATATATATATATATATATATCATATATATATATATATTTTTATCAAATGAACTGGTTTGGTTCTATCAAAAAATAATTTGGTTCGATTAAAACAATGTACTCCGAACCAGAACCACTTCAGACCTACCTAATCGAACCGGTTCAAAACTAATTAATTAATTTTTAATTTTAAGTAATTTAATATACACACACACACACACACACACACATATATATATATATATATATATATATATATATATATATATATATATATATATATATATATATATCAAATAAACTAGTTCGGTTCAGTAAATCGATTCAGTTTAATGAATCAAATCAAAATTTTGATCCAATTGGACCTACATTCTTAAAAAGTTTATATCGCAAGTAGTTTTTTATTTTTTATTCAAAGATGCTCCCAAAGGAATAATTGACTTCACATGGAGTCTTAAGAAACGAGGATATACAATGATACATATAAATCAATAAAGGAATTTATACAAATCATCAAAGAGATTATTAATGAAGAAGTATGACAAAATAAATAAGATTCATGCCTGCGAGCTAGGCCAAAAGGGGAACGATGAAAAAGAGCCGTAGAGACGAAGAAAGAGCGATAAACTCAAAGTTTGGAAAGAGATATTAGGATTTTTAAGGCCTTTGAGTTGAGTTGATTTTTTTTTAATTAAAATCAGTTCAGTTTAGTCCAAACCAGTTAATCGAACATAGAAGAGTACTGGACCATGTATAGCCTTCAAAATCAAATTATTGATAATCGATTTAAAAATGGTTTGATTCAGGTTTGGTTTGTTTTTTTGATTCGATTTCAACACCGATCAATCCAATAATTACTTCATTCCAACAAATAGTAATGCATCTATCATACTGTTATCATACTCATATCAGTGAATCCAAGTCATTATTCACTTTCCATGTGAAAAGAAACCCCTCTCTCTTGCAGCTTGTTACCGCCTTGGCGGCCACAACTGGTCCAGCCAGGAGACCTCACTACATCGGTTCTGCTGTTGCAAGTGGCTAATGTCATATAATGCAATCTCCCAAGTTTGTCCATCATGTTGAGGTAAGATTTAAATAGAGAGCACACAGAAATAGATTCCCCATCCACTTGGTTGGCGCTATCATTGCCTTGCATCCTTTGGAAGGATGTGGCATTTGAGAATATTGTTGATGGATTAAGTCACAAAAATTATGTTCATTCAAAAACAATTGAGTCGTCTAGATTTCCTATCCCAGAATAAAGATGAATTAAGACCACAGATTGAATTGGCTGCATGGATGTAGACAAACAGAATATGAAAGTATGCTGACTATATCTGTGTCCTTAAAATGCTAGCTTATCATATATTCATATGCTATTTCTTCGATGCATTCAGATAAATTATGTACATGAGAAGACAAGCTTCCAATCCACTGCTGTAGGCAACAAAGACGTCAAGCTGCGAACCATAACCAGAAGAAAGAATGAATCTTTTTGCAGGTGTGTATGCAGGACATCTAAAGAATGAATAGTGAAAGTAAGTAAGAAATTGAAAATAGTCCACAGAAAGATTGGACAGTAAATGTATATGACTTGCATGCACTTATAAGGAAAGCTACGAACAATTTAAAGAATGAATAGTTCCTCCCAAACCCTTTCTTATGGTCCATCATAGTAGTCCTACACTCAGCTGACCGCCAGCAGTTCTCCTTGTCCATGATTAAGAGTCACAATTTAGTCAGAGAGAATACTAGTCAGCCTTATCTGGTTAAATTTGCAAAATTAAGCTAAATCTTTTAGCATATATATGCACTGCACTAGGAATAGTAGTTGATAAAGTTACACAGGCATGAGTTGAAATGAAGCAGACAATGAACAGCAACATCTGAAAAATGTTGGTCTTGAACCAGTAGAAATAGATTAGTAGATAAAGTCTGAAGAGGAATAATACCATAATGAGGATGATGGTAAAACAAAAAATGAGACTGTTTATTAAATTAGAAAGTGGGAGGTCAAAAATTAGAGGACACATTTTTGGGGTGAAGCTGCAAATAAAAAACATCATACTAGTAACAAATGTGATTTTCCATTCCATTTCTGCTAATCTATTTTTTCAATAATTCTTATGCAAATACAAATCCATACAGTAAAGGGCTGTAAAAAAATCACATTCATAATGGAAAGTTGACTGATTTCATCTGCATGATAAGATGTAAAATAAGAAAGTTGAAACTTGAATTTAACACTGTAAACACAGATGATCTGGACTGGGTTTACCTTACAGGCTAAATATACAGCACTTCAATTCCATATTATTGCTTCCTATATTTGATATGCCACCACAGACCACCTGCCAAACTAATTTTCTACATACAGAAGGAAATCTATCAAATTAATTTGCAAAATTTTAAAACTCAAATCGTATCCAAACAAGCAGGAGAAGTCAAGGACTGGAATAGATCTGGTCTTTCTGGAATTATTTCTCAATGTTTTTGGTACATGACTAATCCTGCTTCTTGTTGCAATCCTACATCAGTACTCCCAAAATATTGTCTTCCCATAACCTAAACACTTGATATAATGCTGATTTCCAACTCTTATGCACCTTCGCCTTCAAAAAGAGTTCTTTTTCATCCTCACATAACAAATCCATGCAAAACAAATTTGTAGCTTGATAATTCAAGAAAATCCAACAACATTCATATGAGTATTCTTTCACAGTATTCATAATACCATCACAGACAATGTAAAGACAAGAGTTTGCCCTTCAGAAGACAAAGGAGAACATGCATTAACAAAAATGGTGCCATGAAAGAGCTAACAAAATTTCAAAAATTTAAATGAAATATATATGTTGCCAATTATAAGCATATCTGTGTAAAGCCCTAATAGCTATTCCTAATTATCATGACATATGTATCGATTTCCAAGAGGAACAAGCAGTCCTGTCCAATCAGAAAGGGAAATGAAGCAGTATCAAAATCTAGGATGCTCATATATCCAAATATAGAAATTGAAAGCATTTGCACAAATCAGTAAGTCAAAATCATAAGCAGCATGCAGATAAGATAAATACAAGTAAAAAATTGCTGGCTTGCCTTTCCTCCTACTCTCTTTCCTCATCAAGCACAGAGGGTGGAGGATAAAAAAGATTGAAAGGAACTAAGACTAGATAGAGATTAATACAAGGAAGAAAAGCAGTGTTGCCTTAGCAGTTTGCTATATCTACTACTATCCAAATAAACAAGAATCACAAATCAAAGCATAAGGATCCAACGATTAGAATTACATCTTTTCTAGCAGAACCTCTAATCAGCTCCTTGCAGACTTGAGCTCCTCCAAGGTCGAATTGATGTGTTCCCTTACAAGCTCTATCCGCTTCAAGTAAACCTCCAGTTCCAGAATCTGCTGCTTTCTCCACTTGTCATCCACAGCAATCCCTGGTGCTGCCGAGGAACCACCCCCAAGGCTCAGGGGCAGAAGGTTCAATGGCGATGCCCCACTATTGAGTCCTGGACCAAGCATCCCGCCAGCTGCTGAATTGATGAGCTCCTTGAATAGTGGTGAGAGGCAGTTCTTCACTGTCTCCTTGATGATGTCTGGTATCCCAGATTCCAAAGCTAGAGGAGTGTGCAACACTGTGGAGGAATTATCTACAACTATTCCCCCAACTGCCGCCGCAGCATCTGTTGCAGCAGCCTCTTCAGCCATTCTTCTTCTCAAGCGCCTTCTCGATCTTGACATCTTTCTGTCACAACTTAAAGAACCATCGTTGATCGGAACCGTAATGATCTCGTTGGAAATGGTGTTGCTTGGAGTATTAAGGTCCTCATCATCACTCTCATAGTCCCGCTTTGTGCTGGCGCTCCAGATCTTGCGAGCGATATCGTAGATGGCCCGCTCGTGTGCGCTCTTAAAGGCGAAATCTTTCCCCACGGACCGCATCCTGCCGACGCAGTTCCGATACTTCTTCTTAAGGCGACGGAGCTTCTCGATTAGCTGGTTCTTGGTGAACTCGAACTGGAACTGCTTCTTGATCTCCTCGTAGAAGGGGCCGGTGTCGTACTGGTGGGAAGCGAAAGTGGTGCCGCGTCTCGAGGTGAACTCAAAGAACTCCTGCAGGATCTTGATCTCCTCCTCGTCGGTCCATAGCCGCTGGAAGAGCCGACGGGAGTCGTCGAAGGCGACGACGGAGAGGGACCTCCTCTCCTCGGAGGCCGAGGACACAGGGGCAGGGACGTGGATTGAGGTGGAAGAGGGGGTGAAGAGGGCGGCGTCGAAGGAGGGAGCGGAAGCGGGCGCGACGGGAAGCACCTGGACCGGGATCGCACCGTTCTGGGGTGGAGCGGAGGCGGAAGGATCGGAAAAGGTAGGGCTGGGGTTGGGATTAGGGTTAGGGTTTGCAGCGTCATGGGAAGGGGCGGAGGGGTTCAGATCGCTGACCGCCTCCAAAGACACTGCCGTTGATGCCGCCTGGGGTTGCAAAGACGGTGGCGGTGCCGCCGCCTCGCCTTCGTCGTCGTCGCTGTCGTCGCTGTCGGAGGAAACGTCGTCGTCGTCATCGAAGACAGCGCGCTCCTGCTCTGCTTCTTCCGCGGTCGGCATCCTTTCCTTTCCTTGTTCTTCTTTCCTCTCACTCTCACTCTCTCTCTCTCTCTCTCTTCGGCGAATGGATCGATCGGCAACGAGAACGGGGTTGGGGCTTGGAAATGGTATTGTGCGAGCGGATAACTACGACCCTCTCTTGCACGGCAGATTTGATGCATTGGCACTCGATCGTCAACATCCACCGCACGATTCCGTTTGTACGGCCAAGATGGGATTCGGTAGAACGATGGATTCGAAAGGGACGCAACCGTTGAACAATTCTGCTTCATGCAACGATCTCAGACACGACCACAATGACGACTTGCGAAGCATCCGTTCGGGATACAGACACAGACATGGCCACTGCTTCCTGTGGGCTGAAGTCGTCATCTGCATTCTCGATCACAACCGTTCGTTGCTCAAGTCAAATGGCGAAAGATTCCATCATACGACGGTCGAGATGGGTGGAACCACTGATCTGATAACATGTGACGCCGCCGAGTTATGCTTACGTGTCGGAAGAGCAAGCGCAAAGTAAGATTGGCATTAAGGGATATGGTTGTAGCTGATCCATTCGGACTATTTTGAAAGCTAACGGTTCACAGTGTCGGGCATCTGCTAACCGTCAGGCGGGATCACCGAAAAAAAAAAGCTAAGATTCTTAATCAAAATATTTTGATGAGTTTGAGTACAGAAAGTGTAGTATTTTCTAATTTAATTTATATATAAGGGGCCACAAAATAAATGATGCATAACCATACAAAAAATTAATATATTATATTTATTAAGTAAAAAAAGTCAATGACGTCTTGGTCAACCTAATGTGATCCGACTCCCGTATGTATTGGGTTATCTAAGGTACATCCGAAATGAAAACACTAAGCTCTCGAGATCACCTATATGAATATCGAGGTAGGAGAGATTTCTTGACCCGATCTCTCTAACGCATAAGTTAATAACTCGAGGTATATAAATGTGAATGTGAATAGTCAAAAAAGGTAAGCTCTCTTTTTTTGTGTTGAAGATGAATTTTTATACATGGTCGTAAAGGACTAGAATATTCTATGAAATATTTTATTGAGAGGTAGCTATTGAATTATGAATTTTGATGATAAAATTAATTGATGAAGTTATGATTTAATCTATGTTCAAGAAAAGTGATGTAGAACTATCTACGATCATGAAAAGGTAAAATGATTGAAATAAGAGAATTAGACGTCGGGTTGGAGTCAGAGATCGAGCATTGCATCTAAAGAATCAGATATTGCATCAAGATCGAATATTAAGAGAGTCAATATGCCGATGGATTGAGCAATATGTCGAAGGAGAGCATGATGCGTCGAGAGTTTAGATGAACTAATGACATATCGGACAACGTTTTGTCACGGACAAAATTGTAAACGGCTTGTTCGGTGTAATGCTTGTGCTTGTCCGTATACCTTTTGGTTTGTCATATAATGTAAAGCTTGTAAAGGGCTTGCCAAAGGCAAAATGCCCATATTTGAGTGAGTTTGGCGACCATTGTAGACTTGTCCATAAAGTATCGTCGAGGAATACTTGTAATAAATTCGTACCAATTTTATGCCTTTGTTGTGCAACCGCTCGAGCTTGTGATATCCATTGTTGGAATGTGCATTGGCTATAAAGTGTTTACTAAAAGAGTGGCTTGTGGATCCCGTGTGAAGCGCTTTCTTTGTCCCGTCTTCTCTTTCTGCAGTCCTAAGGGATTGCAGGAGATTTCGGGTAGGTGACCTTTGGGTGATATGCATTGGTGCCGCACGCCAGGCAAAACTAGCTAAGTCCGTGATAATTGGTATCGAGCGGGACAAGCTCACTTAGAAACACTTAGCATGCAAACGTGGGAGACCTTGTCAGGCACCACGAGGACAACAAGCTAAGAAGAATTGCGGAGCGCACAAAGGTGGGGATGGTTGAGTTCGAGCAGTGGCTCGACATTGACACCCAAACTTGACGGTGCTCGAGGCAAGCGGGTGCTTGCCAAGGATGAGACCGTGCAAGTTGCGTTGCTCAATGATCGAAAGAGTTGTGCAAAGCTCACAGAGGTGAGAAAGTTGCAAACTCAAGGAATTCGATACTCATGCAAGGTCTTGCATGCGACAATGGATCGTAGTCATCCCAAGGCGGTGAAGGTCCGTGCATTGGAGCATTGAAACTTTCTCTTCGGCATGTGCAGGATACTTTATGGTGAAATGTGCAACATGTTCAAATGTTGCTGACCCCGGGGTGCAAAGTATGAGTCTGATTGGTGAGGTATCACAATCCCAGCAAGTGCATTTGCTGGCGCGCACTGGGCACGCTTTGTTCAAAGCAAAGGCGGAGTAGTCCAAGGGGACGGTGGTCTCCAAAATTTCCAGAGGGAAGGATGCGAAGAGAGATGTTGCTCAACGGGCGGATATCCAGAGGATAAGTCCCGCTCTCCGAGATTTTGCAATGAATCGCTAGGAGTACCTTTAAGCGGTGAGTCATCGCATGATCTCGAAGGGCAATGCGTTGGTGGACGATAAGATCATGGGGAGCAACCTGGGGCAACACAAAGTGAAGGCACACTAAGCCGATTGAGTTCGGACTCAACCGAGGGTATGAATACCAAATCCAATGCTAATCGATTGGGGAAAACTTAGTACCCAAATCGCGTGAAGGGAGTTGGCTTTGAAGACTCATGGAGCGGAGGCTTGGTGCTTTCCTTACACGAGGTCAAGGACATGGACTCTTGCCGAGGCAAGAATCGAATCATGTCGTTCCATGGGTTTCATATTCGGATGGAGCAAACTCATCTTGCATGGTGCCAAAGACGAAGGAGCTTAGGCACATACATCTTATCTCGATGAAGCACTTGGTGGAGATTCTAAGGTGACGTAGTTTCTGTAAGGCAAAGTTGGTGTCAAAACCTTAGCACGGGGCAAGAGGATGCAAGACAAACTACTCTTGAAGAATATGCCAAAATTCAAGTTATGATGAAAGCGGTGCGATGAGATTGGCCGGTAGGGGCGAGTCCCGTGATCTAGTCATCTATTTCAAAGTCGGGACTTCAGAGAGCCGCTAGATGGATTGTTCTAGAGCTAGGCTTTCAGAGTGTGACCCGAGAGTGGGTGGACGCCGAAGGTCGATGGCCAAAGGCGAGGAATCGGTGGCGAAGGCCTGCGATGTGTTGGCGAGTCCACACATGGAGATATCGCAGCTTCGAGTTCATACCACGAGGATCGAATAAGTCATCGGTGGCGACACGATGCGCAGAGATCGTGGTGGAATGGTTCGTGGCAAGACGACACACACAAAGATATCCGTGAGGGACATGGTCATCCCGAGATATGACCGGAGCGCGACAAGGAGCTCCAAGTTGCAACACGATGGTAAGAAGAGCTAAATTCAAGTTGCTTATGGTACCGCAGAGGCGTTCTTCTTACTGTTGCATTGAATGTCAAATGGGGCGTGCCCTTTTCGATGCATACCGGAAGTCCCACAGGGGACCGGATCATCAGAGGTATGATTTTTGGAACTACTTGAGCTCACATTCGCTAAGAGCCCGGCAAGTCGAGGACAAGGCCGAGTAAGCGAACATTTTTTAAGGAGAACTAAAATGGTGCAAGTCCTTCAACATGTGTGGCGGTGGCCATACATGGGAGTGCAATCAATATTTCCATCGACTATAATCCTAATAGTGTTGAAGCAGGGGCCGGAAAAGGGCGAGGAAGCAATATCTAGAGGGACTCAACCCAATATCGGTTCGAGTAGATTGAAGGTGAACTAGGAGTGTCACAATAAGAGGCAGATCTACCGAAACGAAGAAGGGATGCAGATAGACAATGATATTTTGGTATCGGTATCGAGGCAGACTTCCGAAGAGTCATCAATCCCTTGCTCTCAAGAGGGAGAGCACTTGGTCGTGATATGGGCCGGGAGGAGGAAATGCTTTGGCAAACTCCATGTACCAAGACAAGGAAAGGGCGTAAGCCGACTTTTGTAAGACCGGTGTCATTTCCATCAAGATAGCCGTGAGTGAAGGATACGATGCAAGAGTGCAGACCAAGGATCGGAGCGAGCGATAACTGTACCTTTACTACTCGGAGGAGTCGGCGATTAAATGATGGAGAAGGCGGTCAATCCCAAAGGCGACCAAACCTATCTCCGAGACTTACTCCAAGTTGGAGTGATAACTTCTTGCATTCCGTGAAAACCCCTGAATCACAAGATGACTCAACAAGAAGGATTGCAAACACTTCAAGTGCCAAGTGTGAGCTAAGAGCAGCGAATTCCAAAACTCCACTTGATGCACGAACGAACTCGAGGAGGCGGGCGAAGACAAGTAACCTTTGCCTTCTCAACTCCCAGAGAATGGGCGGAACTCCAAGACCCAGCTCTCTTAGTTATCCAAAGGAGCTCGCACTGTGAAGACCCTTCAAGATAACTAAGTGGAAGAAGATTCGATGGGCAAATTTTACGAGGAAGGACCTCAAAACTTCAAAGGTTGCGAGGATGCTCGTTAAAGCTCCAACAAAGCATCTATCCATTCAAGAGACAAGAAGAATTTAAAGATCGGGATATCAAAGATGGTCTTTTCCTTCATCGATGAATCCGCAAGAACGAAGGATCAAGACAACTTTGCTAACCCCCACACCAAAGTCGAGTCATTGGCGAGTTGAAGCGGCGGCGGATTAAAGTTCGACGACTCAACAACAAGCGAGAACAAATGGGAGCCAAGGGGCGATCGCAGCAGGAGCGTAAGATCAAGATCCAACAAAGAAAAGAAGTTGCAGCGTCAAGAAAGGCTTCACGAGGACGTCGAAGGATTAAGTGGGGAGAATGTCACGACAAAATTGTAAACGGCTTGTTCTTTAATGCTTGTGCTTGTCCGTTACCTTTTGGTTTGTCTATAATGTAAAGCTTGTAAAGGGCTTGCCAAAGGCAAAATGCCCATATTTTGAGTTTGGCAGCCATTGTAGGCTTGTCCATAAAGTATGCGTCGAGGAATACTTGTAATAGAATTCGATCCTCAGAGTGGACCAATTTTATGCCTTTGTTGCAAACTGCTCGAGCTTGTGATATCCATTGTTGGAATGTGCATTGGCTATAAAGTGTTTACTAAAAGAGTGGCTTGTGGATCCCGTTGAAGCGCTTTCTCTATCCCGCCTTTCTCTTTTGCAGTCCTAAGGGATTTTTCGGTGATACGCATTGGTGCCGCACGACTTAGGCAAAACCAGCTAAGTCCGTGACAGTTTGGTAATCATTTATGTCATGATCATCATAGTTTAGGTATTAAATTGAATTAGTTTTGGGTGTAACCATGCTAACTTAATTAGGAGCTTGGATCAAGGCTGAGTTGGGCCTACTGGAAGGCCAATTCAGTAATCCAAAGTTAGGTCAACGATGGTATCGCCTAGACTAGCAGCGGTACCGCCTAGTGCTAAGCAATGGTACCACCCAAACTGACGATAGTACTACCCAAACATAGTCTTCTAGGTTGTGTCAAACGGTGGTACTGCTTAGAGTGGTAGTGGTATCGCGAGTGCAGAGGGTGTCAGGATGAGATTTTTTTTGCTCTATTTTTAAAGTCATTTGAGGCCTATAAATATCACACTCATCCTTGCTTGATTTACAGAAGAACTATGAATAAAAAATTGTGATTCTTAGTATACAAACTCTGTTGTAATCACTTGAGAGTTCCCCTCCTCTTTAAAAGTTTAGAATTCTATCTGAGGTGTGAGATTTGTAAAGGTTCTCTCCTAAACCTATGAAAAGGAGAAAAAAGTTATAAAAGGATAGTTGATCTTCTCCTATTAAAAGAAGATCGATAGTGAAAGCCATTGGTCACGATGGAGGAGGAATCGGGAGTGGACGTAGGTCACGACGACTGAACCACTATAAATGCGGTGTACACTTTTTTTTCTGTTGTTTACTCTTATTGCTTACTAATTTAGTTGCTTACTACACTTTTCTTACTTCTAAGTCAAAACGTATTTTCGATATGGTTTCATCAAATGATTTTTTGAATCGTGATTATTTTTTTAAAGTACTAATTCACCCCTCCCCCCCCTCTCAATGCCACTATAATCCTAATAGTTGGTATTAGAGCTAAGTTTTTCTCAATTAATTTAACACTCAAAAAGATTAAATGATATTTTTTGGTAATCTAAAGGGTCACTCTATTGATGGGATAAAAAGGGTAACAAACAAGGAAGGACTTTTGTATATTAACAAATACTAGTAGGTCATAACACACAATGGAATTAAATAGAAATCACAATCAAATAGAACACTAAGATTTACGTAGAAAACCCCTTCAACGTGAAGGGTAAATACCACGGGCAAATCAGAGAAAATCCACTATAGAAATAATGAATGTACAATTCTCGAATCTCTTGCCCAAAACCTAAGCAACAATTATAAGAGAATAATTGGGATACAAGGATTACGTTATTGTGTACAATATCTAAAACCTCCCTAAGCAATCACAGAAAAAATCCACTGTAGATCTGATCTAACCTAAATGAGAAACTGTTTAGATGAATGAGAACAATTTCTATATTTTCCTTATCTTCTTTCCTTTCTTTTTCTCTTATTTTTCTGTCATTTTCTCCTCTCTTTGAATCCCCTTTACTGTTGCGAAGTTTCTGCCCTTTGCTACAGTTTTCTCCTAATTTTTCGCAGCCACCATTAGCCTCTCATCTAATTAGAGTTTAGGTTAAATAAAGAGAGTGAGCTATGGCTGATAAAGCTCATATGAGCTGAATTGGGCTGTCAGCCCAACAACCTCCCCTTTCAGCCCATAAGAGAGGTTGTCCCTTTTGCTCCCCAATGTAAATTCATGTCGACCAACTGTCGGCACATCTCCTGCCTCTCTTTCGGTAAGGTCTTTGTCAATATGTCTGCTCCATTATTATCTGTATGAATTTTCTGAAGTTGCAACTACTTCTCTTCAAGTACATTTCGAATCCAGTGATATCTGACATCTATATGCTTTAACTTGGAATGAAAAGTTAGGTTTTTACATAAATGGATGGCACACTGGCTATACAATACATCACATAGTTTTCTTGTTTCAGTCCCAATTCTTGTAAGAATTTTTTCATCCATAATATTTCTTTACAAACCTCTGTAGCAGTAATATATTCTGCCTCTGTGGTGGAGAGAGCAATACACCTTTGCAATCTGGATTGCCATGACACAGCTCCCCCTATAAAAGTAAGTATAAAACCTGATATGGATTTCCTTGTATCAATATCTCTGGCCATATCTGTATCTGTGTAACCCATTAGCATAGGTGGTCCACCTCTAAAGCTTAAACAAACCTTAGAGCTTCTTTTGAGATATCTCAAGATCCACTTCACTACTGCCCAGTGCTCTTTGCTTAAATTTGTAAGAAATCTACTAGTAACACGTACTGCATATGCGATGTCCGACCTCGTACATACCATTGTATACATTAAACTTTCAACTGCTAAAGTATAAGGAACCTTTTGTATTTTCTCCTTTTCCTCATCACTTGACGGACTCTGTTCTAAGCACAACTTGAAATGACATGAAAGAGGAGAACCAACTAGTTTTGCATTGGTCATACTGAACATTTCTAATACCTTCTCGATATATTTCTCCTGTGACAACCAAATCTTCTTATTTTTCCTATCACGAGAAATCTGCATGCCTAGTATTTGCTTTGCTGGCCCCATGTCCTTCATTGCAAAGGACTCACTCAGTTCCTTCTTCAACCTATCAATTGTATACATATCTTTCCCAAAGATAAGCATATCATCAACATAAAGTAAGAGAATAATAAAATCCTCACCAAACCGTTTGATGTACACACAATGATCTGAAGCCGTTCTTTTGTATCCATTTTCAATTATAAATGAATCTAACTTTCCGTACCACTGTCTTGGAGCTTGCTTTAATCTATACAAACTCTTTCTTAACTTGTAGACAAAATTTTCTTTATCTTTGACTTTGAAACCTTCTGGTTGCTCCATATAAATTTTCTCCTCCAAATCACAATAAAAGAAAGCTGTCTTTACCTCTAACTACTCCACCTCCAAGTCCTGGCTAGTAGCAATACCTAGAGCAACACGAATAGAAGACATTTTAACAACAGGAGAAAAAATCTCTTCAAAGTCAATACCTTTCTTTTGACCAAAGCCTTTCACAACCAATCTAGCTTTGTACTTTAGTTGAGAACAATATTCTTGAGTCTTCAACATGAAAACCCACTTGTTCTTCAAGGCCTTCATTCCCTATAGTAGTTGCATCAAATCATATGTGTGATTCTTCTGTAGAGTATCCATCTCTTCCTGCATAGCAACTAATCACTTCTTTTTCTGCTCACTTTCAACTACTTCCTGGTAACTCTCTGGTTCACCTGCATCAGTAAGCATCACATACTCATCTGCAAAGTATCTTTTGGAAGGCTGACGTTGTCTAGAAAATCTTCTCAACTGAGGTTCTGTGGGAAGCTGCTCCTTAACTTCTTCTTGCTCAACATGTCCTACAGGTAGATTAACATCTGGTTCTACACCATCTTTCTACACATCTCCCCCATCATCCTGATATACTGGAGGAATAACTGGATCACAATCTGCTAATCCTTCTGCAGAAGTCTTGGCTAGTGCCTTCTTCTTCAAATCCTCAAGGGTTTAATCCTCAAAGAAGACCACATCTCTACTTCTAAACACCTTCTGCTTTTCTAGATCCTAAAGCCTGTAACCAAATTGATCATGTAAGTAGCCAAGAAAAATATATTCTTTTGTCTTACCATCCAACTTGGACCTTTCATTATCTGGAATATGTACAAATGTACGACAACCAAATACTCTCAAATGCCTATAGGAAACATCTTTCCCTGGCCATACATGCTCTACAACATCAGCATCTAGGGCTGTACAAGGAGATAAGTTGATCACATCAACTACAGTCCTCAAAGCCTCATCCCAAAACCTTTTGGGTAGCTTTGCCTATGAAAGCATACATCTGATCTTTTCCATGATGGTGCGGTATATCCTCTCTGCAATTGCATTATGGTGAGGTGTACCAGGAACTGTCATCTCATGTTGAATGCCATGTGACCTGCAATAATCATCAAACAATCCTATATACTCACCATTATTATCTGATCTTATGCATTTCAATTATCTTTCTATCTCCGTTTCAACTCTAGTATGAAATTCTTTGAAGATATCAATAACCTGATCCTTGGTCTTCAAAGCATAAGCCCAAACTTTTCTGGAAAAGTCATCTATAAAAGTAACAAAATAAAGTGCACCATTGATGTCAAGAACATTAATAGAACCATTAGGAGTTTTTGTCCTTAAAGGACCACATACATCTGTATAAACACGGTCCAAGGCATGTATTTTTTTAAGACAAAGCAGGACTAACAAATGAAACTCTATGTTGTTTACCAGCTAAACAATCAATACAAGGGTTCAAATATGTACCTCTGAGGTCAAGCAATACCTCTCTCTTGGAAAGAGCTTGCAGTCCCTTCTTGCTCATGTGTCCCAATCGCCTATACCACAACTCGATGCTGAAGTCTTTCTCTATAGCATTCAGTTGTTCACCACAAGCTTTGGCCTGCAACCTATACAAAGTATGACATTTCTTTCCACTGGCTATAACAAGAGAACCCTTACCGAGTTTCCATTGCCCTTTGTGAAATCTACTATCATAATCTTCATCATCTAGTCTTCCAACTGAGATTAGATTCAACCTCAAGTCAACCACATGCCTCACATCCTTAAGCACCAACTTACATCCAATGTTGGTCTTTATGTGGATGTCACCTATGCCAATGATGTCTGTTGTGCCAAAGTTGTCCATCTTGATAACACTAAAATTTTCAGACCTGTAGGTAGCAAAGAACTCCCTCCGTGGTGTAGCATAATAAGAAGCTCCTGTATCAATTATCCACTCGAGATCTTAACACACACAAGAAAAAATATCATCAGAAGGGGACAAAATCAAATAATCACCAACCTGCACTATAGCTGTGGTATTCTCTTTTGACTCTATAGACTCCACTTCTTTTCCCTTTTTCTTGCTCTTCTTAGGTTGCTTACATTGATTCTTATATTGTCCTTTCTCACCACAGTTATAGCAAACAATATCTTTCCTTGATCTTGACTTGTTTCTACCTATGCGTGAATTGCTTCTATCTTTAGACCTTGACCTTCCTCTGTTCTCTGAGATAAGTGCCTATGAATCAATCTAAGATGCTGTTGAGTTTTTTCTTCTCAACTCTTCATTCAACAAACTACTTATTACTTGACTCATGGTGATAATACTATTTGGCGCAGAATTACTGAGGGAAACCACTAGTGTCTCCCAACTTTCTAGCAATGAACTGAGAAGTAACAATGCCTGCAACTCATCATCAAGAGACATTTTCATAAAAGATTACTGGTTAGTAATACTCTACATTTTATTCAAATGCTCAGCAATAGAAGCACCCTCTTTATATTTCAGGTTCACAAGTTTTCTAATAAAAAAAGCTTTATTGCCAGCTATTTTTCTTTTATAGAGACCTTCCAAATTTTTCTAAAGAGAATATGCAGAACTTTCAGTAGAAACATGATGAAAGACACTATCATCGAGTCACTATCGAATAAACCCAACCGTTTTTCGATCTAACCTCTTCCACTCATCATCTGTCATAGTTATGGGTTTTTCACTATCCCCCTGCAAAGGTCCATACAAATCTTTGCAATACAAGAGATCTTCCATTCTTGGTTTTCATATCATCCAATTGTTTCCGTTCAAACTAATCATGCGAGAAACACTCCTAGCCTCCATGTTTAAACACAAAAAATTAAATCACTAAAACCTTGCTCTGATATGAGTTGATGGGATAAAAAGGGTAACAAACAAGGAAGGACTTTTGTATATGAACAAATACTAGCAGGCCGTAACACACAGTGGAATTAAATAGAAATCACAATCAAATAGAATAAATACCAAGATTTACGTGAAAAATCCCTTCAACGTGAAGGGTAAAAACCACGGGGCAAATCAGAGAAAATCCACTATAGAAATAATGAATATACAATTCTCGAATCTTTTGCCCAAAACCCAATCAATAATCACAAAAGAATAACTGGGATATAAGGATTATGTCACTGTGCACAATATCCAAAACCTCCCTAAACAATCACAGTAAAAATCCACTATAGATCTGATCTAACCTGAGATGAGAAACTGTTTGGATGAATAAGAACAATTTCTGTGTTTTCCTTGTCTTCTTCCTTTTCTTTTTCTCTTATTTTTCTGCCCTTTTCTCCTCTCTTTGAATTCCCTTTGCTGCTACAAAGTTTCTTCCCTTTGCTACAGTTTTCTCCTAATTTTTCGTAGCCACCATTAGCCTCTCATCTAATTAGGGTTTAGGTTAAATAAAGAGAGTGGGCTATGGGCTGATAAAGCCCATATGGGCTAAATTGGACTGTCAGCCCAACATCTATCACTCATCCTTATATGTTCAATAGGACAGATTATACATATTAAAAAACACGTATGAGGAATTTTTTATTTGTATGGATTTTGCTTTGTAGAATATTATCAAATATGATTTTTAAAAATCCTCTAGACCAATGAATGAATAGAATGATCTAGAAAAAAAAATTATTTTCTTTAAATGCTAAAGCTATGAATGCTTTATTTTATAGTTTAGATAAAAATGAATTTAATTGTATTTCTATATGTAAAACTGCATACGATATTTGACACACTTGAAGTTACACATAAAAGCACAAGTAGAGTTAAAGAATTTAAGATTAATCTCTTGCTACATAGTTTTGAATTATTTCAAATGAAGCCAAGTGAAACCATTGGTGACATGTACACCCGTTTTATGGATATTGTCATTCGTTTGAAAGCTCTTAGTAAATCTTTTACTAATCTTGAACTTATTAATAAAATTGTAAGATTCTTTCTAAAAAGTTGGGATCCAAAAATAACTATAATTCAAGAAGTAAAGGACTTGAACTATTTTTCTCTTAAAGAACTTATCGAGTCATTAATGACCTATGAGATAACTTGTATAATATATAATAAACATGAGAATAACTTTCCAAAGAACAAGAAGGATATTGCCCTGAGAATAAAAGAAGACCACTCGAGCGAAAGCTCAAGTGATGTTGATGATAATGACTTAGTATTCCTCATGAGAAAATTTTAAAACATTCATAAAAAGGAACAAAACAAATCTTGTAAAATAAGATACTAAGAACAAAAATGAACTTAAAAAGGACACAATCATCTGCTATGAAGGCAAGAAGTCGGAGCATTTAAAAAATAAATATCCCTAACTGAAGAAGAAGATGTTGGCATAAAAAAGAGAAGAAAGTACTCAAGATAACTTGGGATGAATCGAGTGCATCTAAAGATGAAGAATAAACCAACAAAGGCGAAGTGACAAACTAAGCTTTGATGGCTTTTGGCAATGAGGTATGTGACTCAAATAAATCTCTTTTATCTTATAATGAATTACTTAATATATTTCATGATTTGTTTGATGAATTTAAATTAGTTGATAAAAAATATAAATCATTAAAAAGGATCATGCTTATCTTTCTAGTAAATTTAAAAAATTTAAAAAATACATGATAATTGTATGTTAGCCTCTTATGCTAAATGTGAAGAGTTAGACTTAGTTAAAAAGGAAAATATGATATTACAACAAACATTAGAAAACTTAAAATTAGAAACAAATCGTTAAACATAATCCTTGCTAACAAAGGTCATGTACATGGAAAAGAAGAAATTAACTTTATGAATAGTAACACTCAACAAAAGTCGATTATATTCGTTAAAGGACCCAAATTGCACGTTTACTCTAAAATTAAATATAACTTTTGTGGTAGATATGGTTATTATGCCTATAAATATTTATTTAAAAAATATAGCCCACATAAATTAGTTTGAGTTCCTAAAGGAACCATAAATAATTCAATTCCAATAGTTAAGATAGGTAGATCTATTCATGAGGGACCTAAAGTTAAATGTACACCTAAAAGTAAATCTCCTTTCTTGTAGATATGTGTATAATAAAAAACTAGAAGCAAGAGATGATATCTTAATAGTGGATGCTAAAAGCACATAATCGGAGATCCAACACATTTCTCTAAGCTCACTAGCCAAGACGAAGAATATGTCATCTTCAGAGATAACAAGGGAGAAATTATTGACAAAAGAAATATAGGTAATAAGTCAAACCTCTTAATTAAAGATGTTTTATTAGTAGATGGTTTAAAACATAATATACTAAGCATTAGTCAATTGGTGATAAAGAATATAACATCAAATTTGAATCTAATGCTTGCATTATAGAGATACCACACCAAAATGGATCTATGATTGCCTTAAGGACTAATAACGTGTATACTATTGATCTTGATGATTTTTATGATAAAATTTACTTTTCGATTTTAAACAATGATCCATGGCTTTGGCATAGGAGATTAGGTTATGCAAGCATGAAATTAATTTTATAAATTATAACTAAAAAACTTGTAAGAGGTATATCTAGAATTAAATTTGTCAAAGATAAAATATATGATGCATGCCAACTAGGTAAATAAATAAAATGTAGCTTTAAATCTAAAAATCAATTAAGTACCTCTAGACCACTATAATTAATCCATATAGATTTATTTGAATCAATTGACATCACAAGTCTATGAGGTAGTAAATATGCTTTTGTGATTATTGATGATTATATTAGATATACTTAGACATACTTCTTAGCACAAAAAGTGATTACTTTAAATATTTTTCAAAGTTTTACAAATAAGTTCAAAATAAAAAGGGTTTTATGATTTCCTTTATTCGTAGTGATCATGGTGGTGAGTTTAAAAATCATGGTTTTCAATATTTTTATTATTTAAATGCATACAACCATAATTTCTTGACTCTAAAAAATCCACAATAAAATGGAGTTGTTGAGAGAAAAAAATTGGAGATTATAAGATATGACAAGAACCATGCTTAATGAACATAGCTTACCCAAATATTTTTAAGCTGAAGCTATTAACACGACATATTATGTCATGAACAGGGTTCTTATAGGACTTTTCTATCTAAAGCTCTTTATAAATTATGGAATTATAAAAGACCTAATATTTTATATTTTAAAGTTTTCAGTTGTAAATGTTTTATTTTAAATTAAAAGGATGTCCTAGAAAAATTTGATACAAAATCTGATGAAGGTATTTTTTTTAGATATTCCTCTATTTCTAGAGCTTATCGTGTTTTCAATAAAAGAACTTTAGTTATTGAGAAATATATCCATATTGTTTTTAGTGAGTTTTCCAAATTTAAGAAAAATAATTTTGATACTTTGAATTTAAATACAAATTATCCTCTCCCAAGCAACTTGGATGCATCTACTTCCAAAGAATCCTTACCCAAGGAATAAAAGCATGTAGATACACATCCTAAAGAGTAATCATTAGAGATACATCAAAAGGTGTTCAAACTCATTCTTCTTTTAAAATTTTTTGTGTGAATACGATCTTTTTATCTTAAATTGAACCTAAATGCATTAATGATGTTCTTAAAAATGATTCAAGATTTTTGCAATGTATAAAGAATTAAATCAATTTGAGAGAAATAAGATATTGACGCTTGTTCCTAAACTTAATGACCATCTCGTAATTGGCACTAAATGAGTCTTTAGGAATAAACAAGATGGACTTGATATCATAGTTTGAAACGAGGCTAGATTAGTAGCTAAAGGTTTCAACTAAGAAGAAGGTATTAACTGTAAAGAAACCTTTGCTCTTGTAACTAGACTTGAAGCTATAAGAATACTCCTTGCCTATGTATATTATAATAATTTTAAGTTATTTCAAATAGATGTTAAAAGTATTTTTCTTAATGACTTTATTTTCGAAGAAGTTTATATTGAGCAACCACCCGAAGTTAAAAACGTTCTTTTTTCAAATCATGTTTATAAGTTATCTAAGGCTCTCTATAGATTAAAGCAAGCTCCTAGGACTTAGTATGAGAGGCTTAGTTCTTTCCTTATTCAAAATAATTTTTCGAAAGACAAGGTCGATACCACATTATTTATTAAAAATTTTAAAAATAATCTTCTTATTGTTTAAATTTATGTTGATGATATTATTTTTGGTTCTACAAATGAATCTTTATGTGAATTATTTACCAAAAGTATGAGCCAAGAATTTGAAATAAGTTTAATGGGTGAATCGATATTTTTTTTAGGATTACAAATTAGGCAACTAAATGATGGATTTTTATTAGTCAAACTAAGTATGCTTTGGATCCATTAAAATAATTTCATATAGATAATGCTAAGGCCATTAACACACCTATGAGCACTTCAACAAAATTAAACATGGACAATGAAGGTGAATGCTTTGATAAAAAAACTTATAGAGGTGTGATAGGTAGTTTACTATATCTCATTGTAACTAGACCTAATATAATATTTAGTATTGGTCTTTGTCGAGATTTCAATCTAATCTTAAATAATCTCACTTTAAAGTAGTAAAAAGAATTTTTAGATACTTAAAAGGAACTCTCAATCTAGGATTATAGTATCTAAAATCTAAAAATTTTGATTTGATTGCATATTTTGATGTTGATTTTGTTGGATGTAAAATAGATAGAAAAAAGCACATTTGGAACATATCAACTCATAGGCCATGCACTTGTCTCTTGGTCTTCCAAAAAATAAAATATATTACATTATCTACAATCGAGGTTGAATATATAATAGCAGGTATATGTTGTGCATAAGTTATTTGGATGAAAAATACTTTAGAAGACTATGGACTTTACTTGAAAAACATCCCTATTAAATGAGATAATACTAGTACTATTTGTTTATCAAATAATCCCATTCAATACTGTAAAACTAAACACATTGATATTAGACATCATTTTATTAGGGATCATGTTAATAATCATGATATATCTTTAGATTTTATTGACATAAAACATTAATTAGCAGGTCTTTTTACTAAACCTTTGAATGAGGAATAATTTGATTTCATTAGAAGAGAGATATACATATTGAATTTTCCAAATACATGAATTCTTCTAAATGTTATGGATCGTTATCTTGATTTCTTGATTTTCATGATTTGAGTTTTTCTTTTGAATCAATATCATTTATTATGATTCTTCCTTTGCTATTCACTAAAGAGGAGATTTTTTTTTTCAAACGAATCATGATCCTTCTCTTAACTTCTCGATATTATTGACTTAAAATTTCTTTTGAATCTTTCATTATTTGATTTTCTATGATTTTTTTAAGAGGAGATTTATCCAAATTATGATCTAAATTTCGTAACTTGAGATTCATTATGACTCCTTTGTATTCAACATTAAATTAATCTCTTGTGTTTTGAAGTTTTCCTTGAAAATAGCACTATGAATCAATGATATTTTTTTATTCTTTTTTATGTCAACAAAGGGGGAGAAAGATAATTGCTAGCTTGCACATCTTAAAAGAGAAGCAAAAATCGCTAGCTTATATATCTCAAGAAGCAAAAATTGTTATTTACATCTCAAGAGAAGCAAAAATGACTAACTTGCACATTGCAAAAAACTTATTATCTAGCATATCTCAAGAGAAGCAAAAGTTATTAGCTTGCACATCTCCAGAGAATCAAAACTTGCTAAGCTTGCATGTTTCAAAAACTTGCTAGTTGCACTTTTCTTCTTTTTGTTAATGACAAAGGAAGATAAGTAATGATGATTTTGAATTTTTATGTTTTGGATTTATGCTTGATGAATTAGAATCTTAACTCATATTTTGATATTGTGATGATGTATGCAATATGAAGTAAGAAATGAATACTTTGATATGATGTGTTGCATATGATCACTATGATTCATGATTAAAATTATTTCGACTTGAATTCTAAAGTTATCATTTTCTAAATTCAAGTTTATTTTGATATGACATATAGATGGGGGAGTTTAGTTAAAACTCTATCATCAATTGGTTATCATCATCAAAAAGAGGGAGATTATTGAATCTTGAATTTTGATGATAAAATTAATTGATAAAGTTATGATCTAATTTGTGTTTAAGAAAAGTGATGTAGGACTATCTTCAATCATGAAAAGATAAAATAATTGAAGTAGGAGAATCAGACATTGGGCCGGAGTCAAAGATCAGGCATCGCGTCGGAAGAATCGGACATTGCATCAAGATCAGATGTTATAGGAGTCAACATGCTAATGGATCGAGCAATACGCTGAAGGAGAGCATAATATGTTGAGAATTTGGATGAACCAATGACTTGCTGGATAATACAAGATTTATGTTTTGTAATCGTTTATGTCATGATCATCATAGTTTATGTTTTAAATTAAGTTAGTTTTGGATATAATCATGCTAACTCAATTAGAGACCAATTGGGCTTGAATCAGGGCTGAATTGGGCTTACTGGAAGGCCAATTCAGTGATCTAAAGTTGGATCATGTAGTGGCACTAGTAGAAGCTCGATCTGTCAGGCATTGTCTGGGTAGTGGTACCGCCCAGACTAGCGGTAGTATCGCCCAAACATAGTCTTCTAGGCTATGTCAGGTAGTGGCACTGTCCAAACTAGTGATGGTACTACAAGTGCAAAAGATGTCAAGTGGTAGTATCGCCTGGTTTGTGATTCTTAGTGTGTAAACTCTATTGTGATGAGACTTTTTTTTACTTTATTTTTGAAGTCATTTGGGGTCTATAAATACTCCACTCATCCCTGCTCGGTTTACAAAAAAACTATGAATAAAAATTTATGATTCTTAGTATGCAAACTCTATTGTAATCTCTTAAGAGTTTTCCTCCTCTTTAAAAGTTTAGAATTCTGTCCAAGGGAGGTATGAGACTTGTAAAGGTTCTTTCCTAAACCCGTGAAAAGGAGAAAGAGTTGTAAAAGGGTAGTTGATTTTTGCCTATTGAAAGAAGATCAATAGTGAAAGTCGGTGGCCTCGACGAAGGAGGAATTGAGAGTGGATGTAGGTCACGACGACCGAACCACTATAAATGCAGTGGGCACTTTTCTTCTACCGTTTACTCTTATTGCTTACTAATTTAGTTACTCACTATACTTTACTTACTTTCTAAGTCAAAACGTATTTCTAATATGGTTTCATCAAATAATTTTTTGAATCATCATAAGTTTTTTTAAAAACACTAATTCAAATCCCCCCCCTCTCTCTTAGTGCCACTACGATCCTAACAATAGCCTTTGACCACCTTCAACAATCTCCCCTTGATCTCTTGTCCACGTGGGAGATAATGAGGGGTACCCTATAATCACTTGTCTTATACCCTTGCCCATGTGGGTAGATAGGTGAAGTGCGACCTTCGTCTTCTTTATTGAATCTCGAATTTTGATGATGAAACTAATTGATAGAGTTTATAATCTAATTTATATTTTGAGTTACGTAGGATTAGCTTCGATCATGAAGAGATAATTAAAGCAGGAAGAATCAATGTTGGGTCAGAGTAGAACATGTTAGAAGATTGGACGTCGAGCCGGAGGATCGGTCAACGTATCTGCATAAGGCTTTGTGCCATGAGCTCGAGCATCGGGCCAAGAAGAGTGGACATTGCGCCAAGGAGATCAAAGTTATGAAGATCAATATACCGATTGGACAATAGGCCATAAGAGAGGACGATGTGCCGAAGGATCAAACGAAGAACCGATGAACCAATGACATGCTGGATAATAAATGATTCAAGCTTTATAATAATTATCTAGATTAAAATAGTTTTAAGTTATAATTGGGTTAGAATTAGGCCAACTCAATTAGGAGCCCATTGGGCCTAAGTTACGGCTACATTAGGCTAAGAGAAAGGCCCAATTAGTAACCCAATAGGTGGGTCAAGCGGTGGAATCGTTGGTAGCTCAATCTCTATGACACAATCTCCAAGACTGTGTCAAGCGGTGGTATCGCTAGACTGAGCAGTGATACTGCCTAGTGTCAAGGTAGACTGGGCGATGGTACCACCAGTACCCTGAAGACTCAGGATGAAACTAATTTTTACTCTAAGTTTGAATCTATTTTGAGCCTATAAATACCCCTCTCATCCCTACTTAGAATACACAAGAACTGAGAACAAAAAGAGGAAAAATGCTATTGTAATTATGTGAAAATTCCTCCCCTCTAGCTCTAAGTTTTAGTTAAGTCTAAAAGAGGGGTAAGTGGGGGTTGTAAAGGTGATCTCCTAAACCTATGAAAAGGAAAATAAATTGTAAGAGGGTAGTTGGTCTTCGCCCATTAAAGGAAGACTATTAGTGGATGTCGGTGGCCTCGAGTGAAGAGGAATCGGGAGTGGACATCGGTCGGAATGCCTTAAGTGAAGAGGAATCGGGAGTGCACATCTTTCTTTGCTATTTACTTTTACTGCAAACTACTCTACTCGTTCATTACTCTCTTATGAATGCTTTCAAGTTAAACATATTTTCGATACATTTTATCGAGCCGAAAGTTTTCATATCGTCGACGTCGATGTTTTTATTGTAAGCACTAATTCATCCCTCTCCCTCCTCTCCCCCCCTCCCCCCCTTAGTGCTGACTTGGTCCTAACATTCTTCATCTACCCTGAACAACACCAGACTGGGCGGTGGTACCACCCAGTGTTAGAAAGCCTAGGCGATGGTACCGCTAGTACCTTAAAATTTTTAGGTGTTTGAATTTTGGCTCCAAGATTTGAAGCCACTTGGGGTCTATAAATATCCTAGCTATTCTTGCTTGGTATAGTAAGAATTGAGCAGAAAAAAAGAGCAAAAACTCTGTGAATCCAAAGTTAAAACCCTTGTAAAAATATAGAGCCTCTCTTCCTTAAGCATAAAGAGTACTCTAAGGGAGAGTGTGAAGGAAACCTTGTAAAAAGGGGTTGTAAAAGGGTGTTTCGCTCATTTGAAAGAAGACTACTAATGAAAGCCGGTGGCCTCGACGAAGGAGGAATCGGGAGTAGATGTAGGTCAGATGACTAAACCACTGTAAATCAATGTGTTATTTCCTTATTGTGGTTTGTTTTTTACCTTCATTGTATTTTTACTTAACTACAAACTACTTTACTTCCTCTCTACTCTTCTTACGAACATTTTTGAAGTTAGAGTATTTTCGATATGATTTCACCGATATGGACTTAATCATCGAAACATATTTTGAATCAAACAAATTTTTTGAAACATCAACGTTTTTTACTATTGCACTAATTCAAAACCCACACACCCCCCACCCCCACAGCCTCCCCCCCCTACTTAGTGTCAAACTTGATCCTAACACTTATCGGGTCCTTGATAACCTATGAAATGACTCATTTGGCACATGACAAACATAAGAACCACCTTCCAAAGAGCATGAAGGATATGACACTAAGAACCAAAGAAGACCACTTGAGTGATAACTCAAGTGATGATGATGACTTTGAACTCCTAACAATAAAATTTAAAATTTTATAAAATAAGAATTAAAGAATAAAAATTAACTCGATTCGGATATAACCACTTGCTATGAATGCAAGAAACTGGGACACTCCAAAAACAAGTGTATAAAAATGAAGAAAGCACTCAAGGACGAAATAAGTGCATCCAAGGATGAGGTTGCAAATTAAGCTTTAACGACTTTTGACAATGAGGTAAATAACTCAACCAAAACTTTTTTACTTTATTATGAAATTACTTGATGCATTTCATGAGTTGTTTTTAAATTAGTAAGAAATATAAAATAAAAAAATTCATGCTTCTCTTTCTAGTGATTTTGAAAAATTAAAAATTTAATCATGAAAATTATATGTTTTATAATAAAGAAATAAAATATTAGATTTAAATCTAATGCTTGTACACCAAATATAATTCCATGTATGTTTATCTTAATGATTTTTGTATCGCTTTTCAGTTTCAAACATGATGCATAGTTATGACATTAAAAAAAAAACTTGAGCATGACTATTGCATATTAATTCCTTGCACCAAGCATAAAAAGTTAGACTCACTTAAGAAGGAAAATATATTATTATTGAAATTAAAATGATAAATCGAATCTTTTAATTAAAGATGTTTTATTTTATATTAATGTGTTATGTTATTGATCTTTGTAATGACAAAACATGTTTTCCACTTTTAAACAATGTTTTGGCTTAAAAGGTAAAGGCGTGCTTGTATGAAATCAATTACTAAAAGAGGAATAATTTTTTTTTGAAATTTTCACTATTTCTATCCTTTCAATTTTTTTTAATAAGAGATAAAGTGATGAATCTATGTATACTATTATTTATGAATCTCTTGAACTATGAAAGTGATTTTGATGGTTTGAATTTGAGTAAGTTTTATCATAATCACGATCTTGATTTCTTGAGACTTATAACATGAAATCTTTTATGAATCAAGATCCCTTATTATGTGTTCTCATATCATTCATTCTTATTATTTAAAAGAAGATTTATCGAAATGAATCATGGTTTTTCTTTTAATTACAATTTGATCTTGATTTGAATGAGTTTTATCCGCATCTTACACTTGATACTTGGAAATTCTTTTATGAATCATTATAAATTGATATTTCTTATGCATGAATCAAGTTCTCCTATGTTTCATAAATGAATCATGGTTCTTATCTTGAATTCTCGGTATAACTTGAATTTTATTTATCTTCCATGTTATTAAAGAAAATATTTATCCAAATGAATCATAAGTTGTTTTCTCTTGATTTTTCGATACTCATAACTAGAGAAAATGTATTTTGATGCTTGGAACATTGTATACGTAAATTGATTTTTCTCTTATGTTTCAATACTCCTTTGTATTTGTGATTTATATACCTCATGATATGATTGAATCATTGATGTAAATTTAACTTTGTAATTAATTTTTATCATGATTTAAAAATTGATGTAAAGAGAAAAAAATTACAACATTATATTCTTCCCTTATTTTTGACAATGACAAAGGGGGAGAAAGGTTCACTAGCATATGCATCGCAAGGAAAAGAAAAAGTATTGCTAGCATGCACATTGTAAAGAGCAGCAAAAATTTTGCTAAACTTCATATTCTCAAGAACTTACTAGCTTCCATATCACAAATGGAAGCAAAGAATTTACTAGCTTGCATATCGCAAAGGGAAGTAAAGAATTTGCTTGCTTGTACATCTCAAGGGAAGCAAAAGCTTGCTTATCTTAGGAAAGGCAAAATTGCTAGCTTGCTAAGAAAGCAAAACTTACTTGCACTTCTCAAAAGAGAAGAAAGAACTAGCTATCTTGAATATCTCTAAAAATTGCTAGTTGTACTTCTCCTTTTTGTTGATAACAAAGGGGGAGAAGTATGATGATGATGTTAAAATTTGATGCATGGTGTGATGAATAAGTTGAAAATATAAATGTTTATGTATTTGATGATTTTATGTATGTTATATCTTCATTTGAAATCATAATGATGCATGCAATACCCATGATTTTCTGAATTTAAAATTTCTATGGCATATTGATAGGGGGAGTTAAGGTTAACTCTATCATTAATTGGTTGTCATCATAAAAAAGGGAGAGATTGTTAAATCTTAGATTTTGATAATGAAACTAATTGATAGAGTTTATGATCTAATCTATGTTTTGAGTGACACAGAACTAGCTATGATCATGAAGAGATAATTAAAGCAAGAAGAATCAATATTGGGCCAGAATAGAACATGTAAGAAGATTGGACGTTGAGCCGAAGGATCAGTCAACGTATCGGCAGAAGGCTTCATGCCATAAGTTTAGGCATCGGATCAAGATGAGCAGACATTGTGCTAAGGAGATCGGAATTGTGGAGGTCAACATGTCGATTAGGTAATAGGCCGCAAGAGAGGATGATATGTCGAAGGATCAAACAAAGCATCGATGAACTAATGACATGCTGGACAACAAATGATTCAAGCTTTGTAATAATTATCTAGATTGAAGTAGTTTTATGTTGTAATTAGGTTAGAATTAAATGAACTCAATTAGGGCCCATTGGGCCTAAGTTAGGGCTACATTGGGCCAAGAGAAAGGCCCAATCAGTGTCCCAAAAGGTAGGTCAAGCGATAGCACCATGAGAATAAGCGTTGGAACCGCTGGTGACTCAATCTCTAAGACACAATCTCCAAGACTATGTCAGGTGATGGTACCGCCAAATTGGATAGTGGTACCACCCAATATCAGGGTAGACTAGGTGGTGGTACTGCCCAGCACTAGCGGTGGTATTATCAGTACCCTAAAGACCCAGGATGAGAATAGTTTTGGCTCTAAATTTGAATTGGGGCCTATAAATATCCCTCTCATCCTTGCTTAGAATACATAAGAACTGAGAATAAAAAGAGGGAAAACGCTATTGTAATTATGTGAAAATTCCTCCCCTCTAGCTCTAAGTTTTGGTTAAGTTTAAGATAGTGGTGAGTGAGGACTGTAAAGGTTATCTCCTAAACTTGTGAAAATGAGAAAAGGTTGTAAGAGGGTAGTTGGTCTTTACCCATTGAAGGAAGACCATTAGTGGACGTGAATGACTTCAAGTAAAGAGGAATCGGGAGTGGACATAGGTTAGGACGACCAAATCACTATAAAATTGGTTTGTATATTTTTCTCTATTTACTTTCACTGCAAACTGCTCTACTTGTTCATTACTCTCTTATGAATGCTTTCAAGTTAAGCATCTTTCTGATACAATTTTATTGAGTTGAAAATTTTCATATCACTAACTTTTTTATCGTAAGCACTAATTCATCCTCTCAACACCCCCCCATGATGGTTATGTGTTAGATGATAATTAGTTAACGATATACTCTCTATCATTTTCCCCAAAGGAGTGCTTTAGAGCTCTTGCTAGAGGGGTCCAAAGTGTAGCATTTGGTTCATCCAACATGTCGAGCTTATACATCTTTGATCCATTGTGACCTAGCGACATGTTTAGTTTGTCTGGCATGAATTCATCCGATATGTCTAGTCCGTC
Organism: Musa beccarii; assembly: GCA_024322285.1. Classification (NCBI taxonomy): domain Eukaryota; kingdom Viridiplantae; phylum Streptophyta; class Magnoliopsida; order Zingiberales; family Musaceae; genus Musa; species Musa beccarii. The sequence continues at coordinate 21,546,019 of CM044401.1, read as the reverse complement.
GTGCAACTCATATCATCTGGCATAAGTTCGTTCGACATGTTCGCTAGAGATCGCCCCCTTAGCACTGTCGGTAGTGATCCATTATTGACCTACCCCTCATATCATCGACGTATGCACATTAGTTGAATGAGGTTAGTTTTTTCGACCTCCATGCCTCAAGTCAGGGCGAGGGCCGGACTTTCCAACCTCCACACCTCGGGCGGAGGTGAGGATTGGGCTTTTCAACCTCCATGCCTTGGGCGAAGGTGAGGGTCAAGCTTTCTTGACTTATGTGCCTTAGATATATTTTACCTTATGCCTCCTATCGTTGCGGGTTTCTTTTTATGAAGGTCAAATTTTCTTGACTTATGCATCTAAGATACATTTTGTCTTGTGCCTCCTGCTATGACCGATTTCTTTTAGTGCAAGTTATATTTTTTCAACTCATGCACCTTGGGCACATTTTATCTTGTGTCTCTTATCATGATGGGTTTCTTCTGGTACGGATCAGGTTTTTTTGACTCATATACCCCAGACATATTTTGTCTTGTGTCACCTACTATGATGAGTTTATTCGGGCACAAGTCAAGTTTTCCCGACTCATATGTCTTAGACATATTTGGTCTTAGGCCTTATGCCATAGCGGGCTTCTTTTGACACAAGTCAAGTTTTTTCAACTCATGTGCCTTGGGTATATTCTATCTTGTGTCTTTCGTTATGGCAGGTTTCTTATGACACAGGTAAAGTTTTTGGTACATCGATTACTTTGGCACTTTTCAATATGGTCTTCTTCGCACATCGATCACTTTTGTGCTTTCTAAAGTGCCCCTTCACTAATTAATGTCCCTTCATAATCGATTCGAATGCACACTTGTCATCGTTATGGGAGGGGAGAGATTGATCACCTCCCTATAAATCCCCCTTGACCATGGAAGGTGAGGCTCATTCTTCTATTTGAACCTCCAAAACCCTCTTAGGAGCCACCTCTACTTAATCTCGGTTCTCTGCAAGGCAAGTCGATTATTAGGTTTCTCATCATCCTGGCATGTTGGCTCAATAATATCTCAGCCTTCCAGCATCTTGCTCTTTCGCATCCGCTAGTTGAGATGTCTTTCCTTTCTCACACCAACTACTTCTAATCTTATGGTCACCAAATGGTTAAGGAGGTTGATACTCCATCTTTGGACAGCCCAAGGGTGGAGCAAGTCTCATCCTCCCCCTCATCGAGTAAGTTATTCCTATGAACTCGAAGATTCTTTGGAACTTAGAGTCTATGAAAGGCACATATGATAAAGATTCTATGGTGAGTGCAAAACTCTTAGATCACTTGTGGACTAAGTAATCCATCCTAATCGAGTTTTAAATACAAATGTCTTGACCTAATCATGTCCATTCGACCCCATGTTTAAGTGTTTTTGCTTATCTTGGGATACTTTAGATGTGGGACTTTGTTTTTTCATTTACCCAATGATAGTGTCCTACCTCTAATGGTGGAAGATATCACCTTATAGGTGGCGATCAACTCATGGCGTTACTTAGTAGTGTTCATCAAAGAATGCTAGCGCATTGATATTGTTGGGATCTAGAGCGGCACTAAGAGGGGGGAGGGGGGTGTGAATTAGTGTAACGGTTGAGTACGATAATTTTTTATGATTTAAAATAATTTTGAAAACTTTGAATGTTGAAAACTTCGTTTCGACTAAAACGGTGTCGGAAAAGCTCTAACTTAAACTTGAGAATGTTAAAAGAAGATGAAGGGCAGTGAATAAACAAAGTAAAGGTTTGCAAAAAGGTAAATGCAAGAATATAAATGCAAACTGAGTTTTATAGTGGTTCGGTCATCCGACCTACGTCCACTCCCGATTCCTCTTCTCTGGAGGCCACCGGCTTTTCTACTAGTTGTCTTCCTTCCAACAGATAAAGATTAACTCCCTTACAACTCTCTTCTTTTGACGGGCTTAGGAGGTAACTCTTACAAGGCCTCTCAACCCTCTCTAAGTCTAGATCACATTTTAGAATTGAATGGAGAAATTTGATACTATTACAATAGTGTTTTTCTTTTTCTATCTCAGTTCTAGTGTGTATTTCAACCATGGGTGAGAGGGGTATTTCTAGGCCTCAATGTGATTCGGATTTGGAGCTCAAATTTGAATCATCCCGGCTCCAAATTTGAATCATCCCATATTTCCAAGTGCTGGCGGTACCACTGCCTGACACTAGCGGTACCATCGCCTGTTGACCCTGTTTTATCAATGTACTGGGTGGTACCACTGCCTAGTCTAGTGATACCATCGCTTGACATACTAACACGGTCAATGGGCTGGGTGGTACCATCGCCCAACTAGCGGTGCCACCGCCTAAGCACTCTACCCCAGGGCGGTATCACTGCCTAGACCACTTGGGAAATTAAACCCAGGCGGTACCACCGCCCCAGTCTGGTGGTGCTATCGCCAGACAGGGTTCAGCAACCCTGTTTGGGCCTTGAGTCCAGCCCAAACTTATTCGGATATAGGCCCAACTGGCCCCTAACTGGATTAACCCAATTACAACCCAATTAGTCCTTAATCCTACTTCGATCTAGACAATTATTACAACGCTTAATCGAAATATCGCCTGGCACATCATTGGCACATCGGCGCTTCATTCGTTTCTTCGATACATCATCCATTCTCGCGGCCTATTACCCAATCAGCAGTTGACGCCTGCAATACTAATCTTCTTGGTGCAACTCCACTCTTCTTGGCCCGATGCCCGATTTCTTTGTCCGAAGCCTTTTGCCGATCGTCGACCGGACCTTCGGCTCGACGTCCAATCTCCAGACGTGTTTTCCTCTGGCGCAACATCAATTCTTCCTGTGTCATTTGTCTAAGCCCGATTGAGAGTATACCTACGTGACTTAAAACGTAGTTAGATAAATAAAATATGATCAATTTGTTTCATCATCAAAATCCGAGATTCAACAATCTCCCCCTTTTGGATGATGACAACTAATTGATGGCTGACGGAGTTAACCTTAACTCCTCGGAGTTTAACCAAACTCCCCCTATCAATATGTCATTGATAGAGTACTTGGATTATCCCAAATCCAAGCAACATGTAATGAAAAATATCAAACCATCATGCAAACATATAAAATATTCAATCAGTATTACATTGCATGAATTCATCAATCTACTTCTCCCCCTTTATCATCAATAAAAAGAAGAAGTAACATTATAGCTAATTTAAAAGATATACAAGTTTTACAATCATACTAGCTAGATTTTCATCAACATTCAATCATGATAAGTTTCTCATGATAGGCAAGATAGCACTTTGCTTCTTTTTGCAATACTTCATGCTAACACCTTTCTAAGTTTTGCCTTTGCAAGCTATCAACTTCTTGTTTGTAATGAGCTATTAATTTTGTATAATCACTTTAAACATGTATGCCAAATTTTCATTACAACATACAAGCATGGTAAGTGTAGGAATGCAAATTTTCTAAGTTTTGCATTTTCTCTTCTTGAGATCGGCAAGATAGCAATATTTACATCCTTTGAGATAGTAATTCTTAGCTTCTCATGAAATTGCAAGGTATCAATTTTTGCAAGTTTTAGCTAGCTACTTTTGCCACTTTTTCTTATGATACACAAGCTAGTAATTTTGCTTTAAGCTAGCAATTTTTCTCCCCCTTTATCATTCTCAAAAAGAAGGGAGGATGCAATGTTATAATTGATTTTCTTTTTCATCAAAATGACAAATGAGATATTAGAAACAAATATTGACATAAATGTTTCTATCATCAAAATTCAAATCATGAGTTTAACATTCAAGCAAACAAGCTAGCTCCCCCTTTGTTATTGTCAAAATGAAGTGGAGGACTCAATAGCTAAAAATTTCAAACCATATAAAGAAATCATGTCATAATATCAAGAAAATTCAAGAAGGACATGATTCATTTGACAAATCTTTTTAATAAAGCAAAAGAATTATACAACTAAGGATCATGATAAAAGAAATATTAATATCAAAGATCAAGTTATGATTCATTTGGTAGTAAAAAAGAACAATTTGATTTAAGCATGTAGATCTAAATTCATCATGAATCATAAAAATAATTTCAAGTATCACTTATCCATATATAAAGACTTAGATTGTTTTCCTCTTTAGTAAGCAAAAAAAGAAGTAATCATAGAGGAATGTATTTCAATTTGCATAAAATATCTCAAGTCAAGAATTCATTAGAGAGTTCATGATTTGCTTGTAACAAAAATCTCATTCAAACCAATTTGACAACTTGAAACCCATAAGCAAATCAAAATTATTTTCGAGATTCAAAATGCTAGCAGTTTGCATAAATCATGACAAGTGATATATCAAAGGTCTACATCAACATTTCAATCATCAAGTCATGAAGCATACAAAAAAGTTGAAACATAGGAGAAAAAAATCAAATTACGCATACAATGTTTCAATCATCAAAGCACATTTTCTCAAGTTTAGTATCGAAAGGTCAAGAGAAGACAATTTATGATTCACTTGTATTTTTCTTCAATAACATGGGAGAATCAGAAAAGAGTATGGAGTAAGAGATCTTGAAAAACTCAAGTTATCAAGATCACGATATAGATAAGACTCATTCTAGTTCAATTCATTAACTCCGAACTCATAAATAAATCATCAAAATTACTTTCATAATTTATGAGATTCATAAGATATCATGAAATCATTAATCTCAATAAGATGAGAAAAGTATTTTCTTTTTAAGTGATTCTTTTAACACATCATCAAAATCTCATTCATAATTCAAGTGATTCATAAAATATCATAAATGAATTCATCACTTGTCTTTTATGAAAAAAAATCAGGAAACTCTAGAGAAAAAGATTTCAAGAAATATGCATTTTCATTTTATGATTCATTTCATATGAGCATGCCTTTGTCTTTTAATGTCAAATAGAGATAAGCACGAAAGTTCAAGACGTAAAAGCAAAAACCATCATCAAGATTTTTAAAATCAAAAGATATAACACGTCATATAAAAATTCATCATAAAAATGATTAAGACCAAATACACATTAGTTCAAAAAATATGAGTCACTCATCATACATAATGTGTTTTATTTTAAGTTGTTTGTTTCATATAAGTGTGCTCATGTTTTAAAAGATGAGTATCAAGTTTAAATCCAAAACATAGAGTATTGTCATTAAACCCATTAAGATCAAATGCATCACACATAAATCATCATGATAGTGCATTTTCTAATTTTTATGTGTTTCAATTTAAGTGATATAATCTTTCATAGGAATGTTCAAATTTTTCATATGAAAATGTCATGCATCATATTTAAAACCAAAAGCATTATCAAAAATATTTTAATTCTTTCTTTTATTAGTTATAACAAGATGATCAATGCTCAAATTTTACTAAAATCATGCATTATTTTATAAATTTAAAAAATAATTTTTGTCATGAATTCCATCAAGTCCAGAAATACATTATTCCAAAATATAGGATTTCAATTTTCATTACTTCAATTCCTCATTAAGCATGATACAAAATTTTAAAGATCAAGCATAATACCATGAAGCATCTTCAAAATTTTTATACGAGAGCCAAGCATTAACACATAAGATTCACTCATCATGCATAGTTTTAAAATATAAAGTCATCAAGATAGATGTTCATTGATTTTATCTTGTAAGGTGTACAAGCATGAGATGCAATTATTATAAAGATACTTTTAAGAATAACATACATAGATATGCATTAAGTTTAAGATGAAATCCGATACAGAAAGCATACATGGAATTTATGCATTATCACAAATTAAGTAATTATCATTCATAATTTTTATTTTTCAAAAATACTAGAAAGAAAAGCATAATATAATTTTTGAAAATAATTTTTTATTTCCTACTATCTAAATTAAGCACTCATGAAAAACATCATGTAATTTCAAAATAAGGTAAAAGCATAATGGGTGAGTTACTTACCTCATTGATGAAATCCGTCAAAGCCCAATTTACCACTTCTTTACTTGATTCGCCCTTAGGTGCCTTTCTTTTCTTTGGCCTCTTCCTTAGTTCAAGTTTATTTTTAATTTTAGATTTTTATTTAATGAACTTATTAAAATTCATTGTTATTTGTTTAATATCCTCATCACTTGAGTCATCACTCAAGTGGTATTTATTTGTCCGAAGTTTCAAATCCTTCCTATTCTTTGGAAGGGTTCAAGTGTTCATCAAGTTCATACGTTATCAATGATCCAATGAGTTCTTCTATCGGAAGGTCATTTAGATTTTTAGCTTCTTGTATTGCGGTTACTTTAGGATCCCACCTTTTTTAGAAGGGATCTTAAAATATTTTTAATGAGATCAAAATCTGAAAAAGATTTACCAAGAGCTCTTAGACTATTGACAACATTCGTGAAACGGGTGTATATGTTGCCTATAGTCTCGCTTGGTTGTATTCGAAAAAGCTAAAAATCATGCAATAAGAGATTTACTTTCGAGTCTTTGACTCTACTAGTTCCCTCATGCGTGATTTCAAGTATTCGCCAAATATCAAAAGCCATTTTGCAAAAAGAAATCCGATTGAACTCAGTTTTATCTAGAGCACAAAATAAGACATTCATAGCCTTTGTATTTAAAGAAAAAGATTTTCTCTCTAAGTCTAACCATTTGTTCGTCAGTTTAGAGGAAAGTTGAAAGTCATTTTCAATGATATTCCATAAATTTAAATCTAGAGAAATCAAGAAAACTCTCATTCGAGTTTTCCAATATGTATAGTCCGATCTATTAAACAACGGAGGACGAACAATCGAAAAACTCTTTTGAAAGCCGTGAAGAGCTATTTCTCACGGGTGTGAATCTGAAAGAGAAACAACGTGGCTCAGATATCAATTGTTGGGATCTAGAGCGGTACTAAGAGGGGGGGTGAATTAGTGCAGCGGTTGAGTACGATAATTTTTGACGATTTAAAATGATTTCGGAAACTTCTTTGTTTCAACTAAAATGGTGTCGGAAAAGCTCTAACTTAAACTTGAGAATGTTTAGAGAATATGAAGGACAATGAACAAACAAAGTAAAGGTTTGCAAAAAGGTAAATGCAAGAATATAAATGCAAACTGAGTTTTATAATGGTTCGATCATCTGACCTACGTCCACTCCTAATTCCTCTTCTCTTGAGGCCACCGGCTTTTTCACTAGTTGTCTTCCTTCCAATAGGCGAAGACTAACTCCCTTACAGTTCTTTTCTTTTGACGAGCTTAGGAGGTAACCTTTACAAGGCCTCTCAACTCTCTCTAAAGCTAGATCACACTTTAGAATTAGAGGGAGGAATTTGACACTATTATAGCAGTGTTTTCCTTTTTCTTTCTCAATTCTAGTATATATTTCAATCATGGATAAGAGGGGTATTTATAGGCCTTAATGTGATTCAAATTTGGAGCCTAAATTTAAATCATCCCGGATTTCCAAGTCCTGGCGGTACCACCGCCTAACACCAGCGGTACCACCTCCTGACACCAGTGGTACCACAGCCTGTTTACATTGTTTTGTTAGTGTACTGGGCGGTACCACCACCTAATCTAACGGTACCACTACCTGACACACTGACACAGTCAATGTACTAGGCGGTACCACCACCCAACCAGTGGTGCCACCGTCCAAGCACTCTGTCTCAGGGCGGTACCACCGCCCAAACCACCTGGGAGACTGAACCCAAGCGATACCACCGCCCCAGTCTGGTAGTGTCACTACTAGACAGGGTTCAGCAACCTTGTTTGGGCCTTGAGTCTAGCCCAAACTTGTTCGGGTACAGGCCTAATTGGCCCCTAACTGGGTTAGCCCAATTACAACCCAATTAGTCCTTAATCCTACTTTGATCTAGATAATTATTACAACGCTTAATCGAAATGTCACTCAGCACATCATTGGCACATCGGCGCTTTATTCGTTTCTTCGGTACATCATCCATTCTTGTGGCTTATTGCCCAATCAGCAGTTGACACCTACAACCCTGATCTTCTTTGTGCAACTCCGCTCTTCCTGGTCCGATGCCTGATTTCTTTGTCCGAAGCCTTCTATCAATCGTCGACCGAACCTCCGGCTCAACGTCCAATCTCCTGACGTATTTTCCTCCGACGCAATATTGATTCTTCCTATATCAATTGTCTAAGCCTGATCGAGAGTAGACCTGTGTGACTTAAAACGCAGTTAGATAAACAAAAAATGATCAATTAGATTCATAATCAAAATTCGAGATTCAATAGATATTACCTTGACCTATAAACTCTTTATTATTTGCTTTCACTATGTAAAGGAAAAAGTAGCTACTACTTGGCTACTTGGAAGGGCTTCAGAGATAGTAACACCCCTTCTGACAATAAGGGTTGGAATTAGCACTTTTTCCACGTATGTTCAAGTTAGGATTGGGGGTTCAATCTCACTTGGTTGGCACACCCTATAGATAACACACTTCCTTTCTTATCTACTGAGGAGGCAGACCTAGTGCTTTGGTTGAGAGATATACTCTTTTTTTCTGAGACTGTATGGAAGATGGATAAGAACTAGCTGATCGATATGGTTCTCAGCCCAACTCCTCGGGGTATGACCTAAACACCCTCGTTTTCTTATTTCTTTTTGTACTTTCAATAAAATTAACCATTGTAGCTTTGTGATTTTGATCTTCTACAAGTATGGACCTTTGAGCTTTGAAGAAAAAAGGAATCGATTCCTCTTTGAGCATTGTGATGGCCTCTTCGACTCATTTAACTACTGTTTGTGAGCTATCCATTGAGGCATCGGGCTTGACTCAGCTCGATTGACCTTTCAGCACTGAAAAGTCAAAGAAGAAAGCCATGAGGAAGGTGCCCCACACTCAGTGGGATGAGGAACTCGAGGAGGATGGATTCCTATAGAGGAATCATATGAAGCGCCTCCTGCCTTTGAGGTGCCGACATTTTTAGAGGGCCCCAAAGTTTAAGGTCCTTTCGGGGAAAAAAGAAAAGAGATAGAGGTCAATGTTTGACTTATGTAAAGGTAAGTCGCAGCCTTTCACGGCATTACAGATAGTCAACCTTGTTGAATCTCGGATTTTGATGATAAAATCAATTGGTGAAATATTTATTCTAATCTATATTGTTAAAGATAAGTGTGCAGGATTAACTACGATGGGTCAGAAACACAAAGTGATTTGTCGAGGTCAAGTCCGTCGGGTGTTCAAGAGTTCATCGGAAGTCCGAAGGATCGTCGGAAATGTTGCCGGAACCAACCAAGATCAAATCAGGGACTTGCCGAAGTTTTTGAAAGTTTATCGCAAAGATCGATGAAGGTTCATGGAACTTTGCCGAGGAGGTTCGGAAGCTCGTCGAAGACTCGTTGAGCATGCCATACAGGCCGGGAGCATACTGGGAATCCGTCGGAAGAAATCCGAGGGAAGTTTCGGAGGACCGCCGAAGCCTCATCGTAAAGCTCGCCGGAATAAGACTTGAAGAATGTCAGTTTAAATCACTGTAAATTATGTTTTAATTTCATAGTTGACACGTACTTAGGGCAAGGATTTCGAATTAATCCTGCTCTAAATTGATAGGGACCAACCGGACACTTACTGGGCCTTTGGGCCTTGAACAAGGCCCATTCAGCAAAGCTGAATGGGCCAGAACCACCGTGCTGTGTAGAATCGCTCGTGCCAGCGAGCACCACCACCGGCAGCCATGTCTTTGGCGATGCTATCGCCACCTGAAAAGCGATAATACCGCCCGGCTATAGTGAACAGTGGCGATAGTACCGCCTACTCCAGGCGGTAGCACCGCCTGTGCACGTCAGTCTAACAACTGATAAGCAGAGCACCGCCTCGACAGTGGTAGCACCGCTCGACAAAGTGTAGCACCACAAGACTGACTGAACTCCAATTTGATTTCAAATTTGGAGCCCAAATTTGAAACCATTTTGGATCTATAAATATCCCCCCTTTTTCAGCTGAAAGGGCATCCTTTTTTAGAGTTAGAAATCAAGCTAAAGTCTTGCAAAAATCTTATTTTCAATAGTTTGTGTTCACCTCATTCTTTCTCTTTGGAAAATCTGTAAGAATGTGAACTTCTTATAAAGGGTTGTAAGAGGGGTGATTGGTCCTTTCCCTTCAAAAAGATTTGCTAGTGGAAGTTGGGAGCCTCATCGAAGAAGGCTTCGGAAGTGGATGTAGGTCACTTTGACCGAACCACTATACATCGCTGCGTCTTGAATGTGTGAGTGTTTAAATTTCTGTTTCATCTCTTTACTTGGCTGCAAACCATTCAGTTTGACATTACTTTTACTCAAGCAACTTCTACAAAGTCATCTTTCGTCGGATCAAAGTTTTCATACGAACTAGTCTTTTACTAAAATCGGTTCCAAGTTTACGATTTTAATCCGCTGCACTAATTCACCCCCCCCCCTCTTCCCCTCTTAGTGCTTGTCCGATCCTAACAATTGGTATCAGAGCAAGGTTTACTCTCATATTGGTTTAAAACCCATGAGAGATGGCCTACTCCGGTATGCAAGAGGGTCACTCCATTACTCGTCCGCTTATGTTTAATGGGTCGGATTATACGTATTGGAAGACTCGTATGAGGATTTTTCTCATTTCTATGGACTTCGAACTTTGGAACATTGTTGAAAATAGCTTTGCAAAATCTTCTCTTCCAATGAGTGAGTGGAATGAGTCGGAAAGGAAGATTTTTGCTCTCAATGCAAAGGCTATGAATGCCTTATTTTGTGCGCTTGATAAGAATGAGTTTAATCGGGTTTCTATTTGTGAATTGGTATTTGATATTTGGCGCACTCTTGAAATCACTCATGAAGGCACTAGCCGAGTGAAAGAGTCCAAAATCAACATTCTTGTGCATTCTTATGAACTTTTTCGGATAAAACCAAATGAGTCCATTGGAGACATGTACACCCGATTTACAGATGTCATCAATGGACTTAAAGCTCTTGGTAAAGGTTTTTCTAATTTTGAGTTGGTAACTAAAATTTTAAGATCCCTTCCAAAGAGTTGGGATCCAAAGGTTACGGCCATTCAAGAGGCCAAGGATCTTAAAATATTTCTGCTTGAAGAACTTATTGGGTCTCTAATTACCTACGAGATGACGTGTCATGCTCATGAAGAGCTTGAGAACCCCCTTCCAAAGAACAGGAAGGATATGGCACTTAGAACACAAGAAGACCACTTGAAAGGAACATCAAGTGATGAGGACAAAGGATGAATGATATTGCACTTTTAACTCAAAAGTTTAAAAAATTTATAAGAAAGAATAAATTTAAAAATGACACAAAAAATAAATTTGAACACAAAAAGGATTAAGTTATTTGCTACGAATGCAAGAAGTCAAGACACTTCAAGAATGAATGCCCTCAAGCCAAGAAGAAGCAATTCAAGAAGAAGAAAGCTTTGAAGGCCACGTGGGATGATTCAAGTGACTCCGAGATTGAAGAAGCTAGCAACAAAGAGGAGGCCAACTTCGCGCTAATGGCATTAGGAGAAGAGGTTAGTGAGTTATTTAATGAAGAGTTATCTCTCGATGAACTTTCTATCACTTTTCATGAGTTATTTGATGAATGTAGAACTGTTAGTAAGAAGTTCAATTTGCTTAAGAAAGAGCATGCTTTATTACAAAATAAGTTCAATAGTTTCCAAACCCCTTCTTTACCCCCATGCTCTAAGTGTAAATACTTAGAAACAACAAAAAAGGAGAACTTGCTACTCAAAGAGACCCTAAACAAGTTTAAGGTCGGTAGCAAGGGCTTGGACATGATCCTTGCTAACAAGAGTCACGTCGGAAATAGGAGTGGAATCGGATTTGTGAGTGGATCTCACCAAAATTCCACCACCTTCATTAAAGGACCCACATTGCATGTATCACCCCATTTGAAATGTAATTTTTGTGGTAAAACGGGACATGTTGCTTACAAATGTCCATTCAAGAAATTTAGTTCACAAAAATTGATATGAGTTCCTAAAGGAATCATAAACAATTCAATGTTGAATTACAAATTAAGTAGATCAATTTGTAAGGCACCCAAAATCAAATGGGTATCTAAAAACCATCCTCTTTTGTAGACAAACTCACAAGCTAGGAGCAAGAAATGGTATCTTGATAGTGGATGCTCAAGGCACATGACCGGAGATCCATCCCATTTCTCTATGCTCACTAACAAAGAAGAAGGGTATGTCACCTTCAGAGACAACAACAAAAATCATTGGCAAGGGAACCATAGGTAACAAATCAAGTTTTTCAATTGATGATGTGTTGCTAGTTGATTGTTTAAAACATAATCTTTTAAGCATTAGTCAATTATGCGATAAAGGTTATGTTGTTAGATTTGAATCTAATGTTTGCATCATTGAAAAACCAAACAATGACATATCCATGATTGCTTTAAAACAAAACAATGTCTACACCATAAATATTGATGAATTAAGTAATGAAATATGTTTTTCGATTTTGAATGATGATGCTTGGCTTTGGCATAGGAGACTAGGCCATACAAACATGAAACTAATTTCTAATATTTCATCTAGAGAGTTAGTAAGAGGTATCCCAAATATGAAATTTGTCAAGGACAAGATATGTGATGCATGTCAACTAGGAAAACAAATAAAAACTAGTTTCAAATCAAAAAATCAAATTAGCACCACTAGACCATTGCAATTGATCCATTTGGACTTATTTGGACCAATTGACATAACAAGCCTAGGAGGTAGCAAATATGCCTTTGTAATTGTGGATGACTATAGTAGATACACTTGGACCTATTTCTTGGCTCACAAAAGTAATTGTTTCAAATGTTTCTCTAAATTTTGTAAACTCGCTCAAAATGAAAAAGGTTTTATGATTTCATCAATTCGAAGTGATCACGGAGGTGAATTTCAAAATCATGACTTCTAAAATTTTTGTGAAATAAACGGATTTAACCATAACTTCTCTACTCCAAGAAATCCACAACAAAATGGAGTAGTGGAAAGGAAAAATAGAAGTTTGCAAGAAATGGCTAGAACCATGTAAAATGAATATAATTTACCAAAATATTTTTGGGCCGAAGCCGTAAATACGGCTTGCTATGTTATGAATAGAGTTCTAGTGAGACCATCCCTATCTAAAACTCCATATGAATTATGAAATGATAAAAAACCTAATGTTTCTTATTTTAAAGTTTTTGGTTGTAAATGCTTTATTTTAAATGAAAAGGATGCCCGAGGAAAATTCGATGCAAAATCTAATGAAGGTATATTTCTTGGTTATTCTTCCGTTTCTAAGGCTTTTCGTGTTTTCAATAAAAGAACCTTAGTTATAGAAGAATCTATTCATGTGGTTTTTAATGAAATTTCTGAATTTAAGAAGAAAGATTTTGATGATGATTTTGTCTTTGATAATTTGAATTTGAATGAACCCTCTTCTCAAAATGACAACTTGGATGCATCTTCTTCCCAAACTTCCTTACCCAAGGAGTTAATTATAGGAGATGCATCGAAAGGGGTTCAAACTCACTCTTTTTTCAAAGATTTTTGTGCCCACACTGCTTTTCTTTCTCAAGTTGAACCAAAATGCATTGATGATGCCTTGAAAGATGATTCTTGGGTTATCGCAATGCAAGAAGAATTGAATCAATTTGAGAGGAATGAGGTATGGAAGCTTGTTCCTAGACCTAATGACCACTTAGTTATTGGTACTAAGTGGGTCTTTAGAAACAAGCAAGATGAATGTGGTATCATGATTAGAAACAAGGCTAGACTAGTGGCCAAAGGTTTCAACCAAGAAGAAGGTATCGATTACGAAGAGACCTTCGCTCCGATGGTAAGATTAGAAGCCATTAGGATGCTCCTTGCCTATGTTAGTAGTAATGATTTCAAATTATTTCAAATGGATGTCAAAAGTGCATTCTTAAATGATTTTATTTCCGAAGAAGTGTATGTTAAACAACCACCCAGATCCCTAGGGCTTGGTATGAGAGGCTTAGTTCTTTTTTAATTTCAAATGATTTCACTAAAGGCAAGGTTGATACTACATTATTTATTAAACATTTTGAAAATAGTTTTCTTATTGTTCAAATTTATGTTGATGATATTATTTTTGGTTCTTCTAATAAATCACTATGTGAATCATTTGCCAAGAATATGAGTGATGAATTTAAGATGAGTCTAATGGGAGAACTAAATTTCTTTTTAGGATTGTAAATTAGCAACTAAGTGATGGTATATTTCTAAATCAATCTAAGTATACATTAGAATTATTAAAACGATTTAACATGGATGGATCAAAAGACATTAGCATTCCTATGAGCACCTCCACTAAGTTAGATATGGATGAAAATGGAGAAAATTTTGATCAAAAAACATATAGGGGCATGATAGGTAGCCTGCTTTATCTCACTACAACTAGACCTGACATCATGTTTAGTGTGGGGCTATGTGCAAGATTCCAAGCTAATCCTAAGCTATCTCATTTCAAAGCCGTTAAGAGAATCCTTAGATATCTTAAAGGGACTCCGAATCTTGGATTATGGTATCCAAAATTCGATAACTTTGATTTGACAACTTATGCAGATGCGGATTTTGGTGGATGTAAAATAGATAGAAAAAGTACATCCGGAACATGCCAATTTCTAGGGCATGCATTTGTTTCTTGGGCTTCCAAGAAACAAATTCGATTGCAGACTATCTACTACAGGTTTAATACATAGTTGCAAGTGCATGCTGTGCACAGGTTATTTGGATGAAAAATACACTAGAAGACTATGGAATTTATTTAAAGAATATTCCTATAAAATATGATAACACGAGTGCTATCTGTCTAACTAAAAATCTGATTCAACACTCTCGAACTAAGCACATTGACATTAGGCATCATTTTATACATGATCATGTCAGTAATAAAGATGTCACCCTTGAATTTATTGATACAAATCATCAATTAGCGGACATTTTTACAAAACCCTTAAATAAGGAACAATTTGATTTTATTAGAAGGGAAATAGGCATGTTAAATTGTTCTTGTAAATGAGCAACATTATATTTAGTTTCTTTCAGCTTTCGTGGTTTTTACGAAAACTCGGCTCTTGCAAATTTGCCTCCCTCATTTTAATTCTATATCTTAAGGAGTGATCTATGATTACATATCATCTCAACACTAGCAAACAAATTTAAGATTTAAAAAAAATATTTGTGGGGCCAGTGGTAGCACCGCTTGAACCGGCGGTAGTACCGCCTAGGTACTCTGCTCCCAGGCGGTAGCACCGCCTGGTTGGCGGTAGTACCGCCCGAACACCCCCATATTAAAGGGGGTGTTAGGGTTGGCGGTAGAACCGACCGAAACACTCTCCCTTTCATCCTTCTTCCTTCTCCTCTAAGCCTTCTCCTCTCCATTTTTCCTCCTCCTAAAGGGCAATCAAAGGCATTTTTGTGATCCAAGCTCCTCACCTCTCTAGGAAACACAAACAAGGTAATAGATGAAATTTTCTCTTCTACTCACAATTGCTTGTCTTTTCCTTATTATCTCCTTTTGTTTGTTCATCATGAATAGATATAGACATGGCTCCTAAGAAATCAACAAGAAGCAAAGGGAAAAGATTGGAAGGAGATTCATTTGACCCAACCCTTTTTAGATCTAGTGAGGTAGCCTTAAGATACCCAAATTTTGATTGTAAAACCATACATAAGGGTAAACATGTTGATCTAGGTGAACTAAGGAACCTAGAACCTATTAGATGGTTTGCTAATCTAAATGCTCTACCTATCTTGCAAATTAATGAACCAATCTACCCTAGGTTGGTTAAGCTATTTTATGCTAACATGATTATTAAAGATTATGTTTTGTCCACCTATGTGTTAGGAACCATAATTCAGATTTCTGATTGTATCATATGTGAGTTACTTGTAATTGAAGAAAAGAATAGAGGATGTTATTTTAGAGGGCAATGGGATATGGATGCAATCGGAGCAACCCACTCCGAAGCCTTAGAAATGATTTTTGCTAATCCTAACCTAGGCATCATCCCTAAGAGCTACGAGCACTTATTACGTTTTAACTCGAAATTACTTCATCACATTATGATAAGCATTCTACTTCCAAAGCAGTTTCATCCTGATGAAATGAGTATGTTAGAACTGAGTACGATGTACTGGATTATGACTAGACAAAACAACTGCTTTGGTTATTTGATTAGACAACACATGATAGAAATTTTCTCTAGAGACTCGATGTTGTCATATGGTGGGTTAATTACTAGACTCATTTTTGCCCATAACATTTGTGTGTCACCCGACGAGGAAGTAATAAAGGTTGATAGATATAACACAATTAATAAAAGTCTCCTGAAGCGGCTTAGATGCACATTTAGAAATGACATATGGATTAGGCAACCTAGAAGGGTTGATATAGTTCCTCCACCAGTAGAGCAACCTGAAACACTAATTTTTAGGGGAAATGAATCTCCTCCGCCTAGTCCCGTTGATCCAGCACCGTCTGAGCCAGCTCCTGCTCCATCTACTGAAGATCCAATCATGCTTGCCTTAAATCATATCACATCACGACAAGCTGAAATTTTGAAAGAAGTGTAATAAATGAACCGCAAAATAGATCACTTGTATAGGTATTTCGGCATTCTCCCTCCGGAGTAGCTGTTGTTTTCTTTTTAAACACTTGTCCTATTATGCTTATGACTACTATGGATGATGTTGTGTGTTGTTATTTTCATTTCATCTACTCAGCTTTTGTATGAACTTTTTTTTCGATTTGATCATAATTTGACACCTTCCTTCTTGTGACTACTATGGATGACACTTTTATATTACTTTATGACTTGATACCTTCCTCGAATGGTTTTTTGCTCTCTCCATGGCTCACTTGTTGACAATGAATGGTTTCTTCACCTTCATCATTTTTGTTGATGACAAAGGGGGAGAAAAATGTAAATTGCTATGATGAAGTAATTGTTGCTATGTTGGAATAAAATGCTTAAAGTGAAAAATGAATCAATTGTATCGCATTGCAAACTCTTATTCTTGAGATAAGCTACTTTTTTCATTTGATATCATGTCTTGATATTAAAACACTCTTTTGAATATCACTTGATCTTTATCATGTTTGAATTAATATTTCTGATTATTATAGGTGTAAATACTTTGACATTGTTTAAAATATATTGTTTTTAGTATTTATGCCTAAGCTTGTTGATTAAGCTTTATATTGAATGAAATCTATTCGATTTGACTTAAATTCAAAAGATTGAATTCAAGTGCATTTTACCTTCTAATTATATGGCATATAGATAGGGGGAGTTGAGTTTAACTCCATCATCAATTGATTATCATCATCAAAAAGGGAGAGATTATTGAATCTCGGATTTTGATGATAAAATCAATTGGTGAAATATTTATTCTAATCTATATTATCAAAAATAAGTGTGTATGATTAACTATGATGGGTCAGAAACATAAAGTGATTTGCCGAGGTCAAGTCCGTCGGGTGTTCAAGAGTTCATCGGAAGTCCGAAGGATCGTCGGAAGTATTGCCGGAACCAACCAAGATCGAATCAGGGACTTGCTGAAGTTTTCGAAAGTTCATCGCAAAGATCATCGAAGGTTCACAGAACTTTGCCGAGAAGGTTCGGAAGCTTGTCGAAGACTCGTTGAGCGTGCCATACAAGCCGGGAGCATGTTGGGAATCCGTCGGAAGAAATCCGAGGGAAGTTTCGGAGGACCGCCGAAGCCTCATCATAAAGCTCGCCAGAATAAGACTTGAAGAATGTCAGTTTAAATCACTATAAATTATGTTTTAATTTCGTAGTTGGCACGTACTTAGGGTAAGGATTTCGAATTAATCCTGCTCTAAATTGATAGGGACCAACCGGGCACTTACTGGGCCTTTTGGGCCTTGAACAAGGCCCATTCAGCAAAGCTGAATGGGCCAAGTGGTAGAATCACTTTGTGCCAAAGCGGTAGCACCACTGGCAATGTCGTAGTGTCGGGCGATGCTATCGCCCTTGACTGAAGTAGTACCGCCCGACTATAGTGAACAGTGGCGATAGTACCGCCTACTCCAAGCGGTAGCATCGCCTATGCACTGTCGATCTAACCTAATTGAACCGACAGCCTCGCAATGGTAGCACCGCCTCGACAGTGGTAGCACCGCCTCGACAAACAAAGCAGTAGCACCACCAAAGACCAGAACTCAATTTGATTTCAAATTTGGAGCCCAAATTTGAAACTATTTTGGGTCTATAAATATCCCCCCTTTTTCAGCTGAAAGGGCATCCTTTTGAGAGTTAGAAATCAAGCTAAAGTCTTGCAAAAGTCTTGTTTTCAATAGTTTGTGATCACCTCATTCTTTCTCTTTGGAAAATCTGTAAAAGTGTGAACTTCTTGTAAAGGGTTGTAAGAGGGGTGATTGGTCCTTCCCCTTCAAAAAGATTTTCTAGTGGAAGTTGGGAGCCTCATCGGAGAAGGCTTCGGAAGTGGATGTAGGTCACTTTGACCGAACCACTATACATCGCTGCGTCTTGAATGTGTGAGTGTTTAAATTTCTGTTTCATCTCTTTACTTGGCTGCAAACCATTCAGTTTGACATTACTTTTACTCAAGCAACTTCTACCAAGTCATCTTTTGTCGGATCGAAGTTTTCATACGAACTAGTCTTTTACTAAAATCGGTTCCAAGTTTACGATTTTAATCCACTACACTAATTCACCCCCTCTTAGTGCTTGTCCGATCCTAACAAACCTATCAAATCCAACTCAAATATACTGTTGCAACCAAGATGGGAGGGTTTGTAAGAGAGGCAAAAAGTACAGAGCAAAAGTGCAACCATATAGCAATATTATTAGGGGTTCTTGTGCTTGGGGGTGGCAAAGTAGATTTACCACTTTTTCTTAAAAATTTTGATCGACACGTGCTATCGTAATGAAAATACTAGTAAGTTAAGTCATGGCTAACTCCTATAGTTTCTCGTTGTTTACCCCTTTGTCTTTGGTTTATAGTATCACCATTATATCACGGTCCTTATTGATCGTGTATGGAATGCTGGCTCTGTCATTTCCTATGAGTCCCTTATAATCGATAATCTTATCAAAGATATAGAGGGGCTGAAGGAGAGAGAAGACCCTATGCTTGATACTAAGGCAGAGGCTTGGGGGATTGAGTTGGCAAGGTAGTTAGAGGAGGCTGAGTGATGCCTCATTGATTATGCTGAGCAGTTGAAAGGGTTCAAAGCAACAATTGGAACATGGAGAATGAGCTGTAGCAACTTACCCAAGAGCTAGATTCAATGAGAACATATAACTTAGAGCTTATCGAGCAAGTTACCATAGCTATTGAGTAGGCCATAAGCATCACTAAGTAGGTTTGAGGTCTAAAGGAGGTGTTGGAGGCTAAACAACGTATGATACCAAGGTATCAGGAGCAAACGATCATCGACTGCAAGGCCTCCATCTGGTTTAGGAGGGGCATAGGAGGTCGGAGGTCTCCTCATATCAATACGGGTACTATATCACCTTAGCTCATTTCAAAATGGTCCTAACTCATAATGTTGCCTTGACACCTAGGCTGTTGTCTCACACTGTGTTGGTCTGAGCTATTAGGTTTGTCTATCTAACATGTTCCTTATGTCTTCTACTTGTAGTGTCGTCAGGTTTGTCCATCCAACCAATCCTCGATCTTGGTAGGTTGGGGTTATTAGTCACAGGTGCCCTGCAAGTCAATCACGTGAGTGATAGCACATGTGATATGATACACACTCTTTTTACTTATTATTTATTTGATATTTTTTTTACTTTATATTGCCTCTTGCTTATATTATGATGTCTATGGATCTGTGCAATGGGAATCAGATCATGATGAGATCATGATAATGAAACTAATTCATCTTTAAATAAAAATCCTAAATAATCATGATCATAGATTACTCGAGGGATATCAAGATAACTGGATAGATTGGTGTATTGTATACCTATCCATATAATAGAGATGACTAGTCTCATAGTTACTCATGTGGGGACACTATGGAGATAGTACACGTGCTCATTAGAGAATGAGTTCACTAATTGATCCGCTTACAAAATATTGGATGGTTGATGATTCCTTATTGTTAGACAGTAATTACGTCGTCCTAGTTATGTGTCTGGTCCTTAGACTTGAGACACCAAGGATATCCAGTATAAGTATTCCACTCTTTGATTCCAGACTTATAGATCTGGAAGTTCCATATCTAGCACAATCAGTCATCGGGAGTAGCAGCCAACCTTACGAGGGTAATTGAATATCGATAGAGGATCATCCGCTCTTGGTGTCATAAGAGAAATATCTCTTGTGTTCTTGCTTAGGAAAATTTTTGACTAGAGTCAATCAGATTTAGAGAGAAAGAGTTCTCCGAGAGAATCCGATTAGAGCGAGACTCGAGTAGAAACCATATGGGCCTGATAGCACCATGCCCGAAATATGATCTCTAGGATATTAGATGGATGGTAATTAAGGATAGACAGGTCCAATGGATTATATTTCCCTATATCATTTGGGGATTGCGACATAGTGGCCTAATATGTTTGTAGTCGATAAGTCAAGTGAATTATTATAGAGATAATAATTCACTAAATCAGAAAAAGTTCTGATAAATATGACTCATGGCAACTCGATATTGGGCCTAAAGGGTCACACACATATGGTAAGTGTTACGACGAGTAGAGATTCAGATATGAGATATCCATTGGAGCCCCTATCTTATTAGATATCCAGTAAGCCCCTGAATTATTGGATCGAGATCTAATAAGAATCAATAAGAGATTATTAAATAAAGAGCTACTAATCTAAGAGGCTTGGGTAATTGTATGGAGATCTAGTATGCAATATAGTAGGATCCATTAGGGTTAAGTTGACAAGAGACCTTTATAAATAAGAAGGAACCTAAGGGCTATAGGCTAGACCCCTTTTAGCTATCATCTCCTATACTCCTCTCTCCTAATTCTTCTCAACCAATAGCTCCTATTTGGGGCATGTAAACAGCAAAAAGGATCGACCCCTTCTTGATCCAGTAGTGCACATATAAATAAGGTTTGTGCAGCGTTTTGAGGAGCATCTTCATAGCCCCTGTTGTGTTGATTACCACTAGAGAGGAGGACAATTGACCTTCATCCTCTCTTATAAATTTATGGGTTTTTAGGGATATACGATCTCTCTAGGTAATATATCTTTCTTATATGCATAGTTTTTTATTTTTACAGGTTTTTACATATCAATCTTCGTACGACGATGGAACATTTTTTATCTATAGAAAATTCAGGGATTTTATTTTTTTGTTCTTCCATTGTACATATGATGTCACCCCAGATTTCCTAACATAGATGTCACCAGTGACCTGAGAACATGATATGCTTGGTCGAGTCCCTCAAGGGCATATAATCAAATCAGACGTATCTTGTAATGATGGAATGGTTTGGAGGCCGAACATGATAAAAATCACAGAGCTGTGATCGGCAAGAGTTGCCTGTTAGGATCTAAAGCGACACTAAGAGGGGGGGGTGAATTAGTACAGTGGTAAATAACGATAAATTCAGTGATTTAAAATGCTTTCAAAAAATTTGTGTGATAAAAATATGTTTCGATAAAAATCAATTTCGATTGCACGTATTGGAAGGATGTGAAGCTTTAAACTTGAAGTCGATTGTAACAAGGAGAGGTAGAGGAATAAGGATGGTTTGCAGAAATATACATTGCAAGAATATAAATGCAAACCTAGATTTTTATAGTGGTTCGATCATACGACCTACGTCCACTCCCGAATCTTCTTCTCTTGAGATGATCGGCTTTCCACTATGTATCCTCTTTCCAACGGGCAAGGATTAACCCTTACAAAGCCTCTCACCTCTCTCTTGAACTTTTCCAACACTTAGAGTTTGAGGGGAGGATTTCTCTTAAGTTTACGATAGAATTTTTCCTCTTTTTCATTCTCAATTGTGTCTTTCAACCATGTATGAGAGGGATATTTATAGGCCTTGATTAGCTTTAAAAACGAAGCTAAAATTCAAATTTTTGGGTTTTTCAGGTACGAGCGGTACCACCGCTTACAAAACCTCAAAAACAGAGGTTCTAGCAGTGCTATCGCCAGCCTGGACCACTGTAGCTTTATTGTTGGGTGGTACCACTACCTGTAGCCTAGAAAAGTATAGTTTTTCACTTTTTCAGCTCATAGACGGTTCCACCGCCAGTTTGGCGGTGCCACCGCCTGCAACAACTTTTGGGCCACTGAATGAGCCTCCCAATGAGCCCAAATCAGTCCCAATTTAGGCCCAATTAGTCCATAATTGAGTTGGTTTATTTATAAACTAATTAAGCTAATCTTACTTCGATCTAGACAATTATTATAATGCGAATTATAATTAGTTGCCCCGCACATCCTTGGTCTATCGGTGCTTCGTCCGATACTTCGACGCGTCGTCCTCTTTTGTAATTTGTTGCCCAATTAGCAGCTGACCTCCATAGCCCCGATCTCTTTGGTACAACTTCGCTCCTCTTGGCCCGATGCCCGATTTCTTTGTCCGAAGCCTTCTGCCGATCGTCGATCGGATCTCCGGCTCGACATCCAATCTCCTAACGTGATTTCCTCCGACGCAACGTCAATTCTTCCTGCGTCAATTGTCTAATCTTGATCGAGAGTAGACCTACGTGACTCAAAATGTAGTTAGATAACTAAACATAATTAATTGGTTTTATCATCAAAATCTGAGATTCAACAATCTCCTTTTTTTGATGATGACAACTAATTGATGAATGACGGAGTTAACCTTAACTCCTCGGAGTTTAACCAAACTCCCCCTATCAATATACCATATTGATAGAATACTTGGATTATGCTAAATCCAAGCAACATGTATCAAAAACATATTTATCAAAAACATCATGCAAATATATAAAAATATTCAATACAACATATATTGCATGAAGTCATCAATCTCCTTCTCCCCCTATATCATTAACGAAAAGGAGAAGTTGCTCTAGCTATTTTAAAAGATATACAAGTCAACATGTAAGCTAGATTTACAACATTCAATCATAGCAAGTTTTTAAAGATTCCAAGCATAGCAATTCATCGCTTGCTTCTTGAGATGTGCAAGTTTGCACTTGGTTTCTCATGATAGCACTTTTGCTTCCTAAGTATGTAATCACTACAAACATGCAAGTTAAATTTTCATTACAACATACAAGCATAAAAGCATAGTAAGTGTAAGAATGCAAATTTTCTAAGTTTTGCATTTTCTCTTCTTGAGATAGGCAAGATAGCAATATTTGCATCCTTTGAGATAACAATTCTTAGCTTCTCGTAAAATTGTAAGGTAGCAATTTTTGAAATGATTAAGATGGCAAGTTCTTTGCAATGACCGAGCTAACACTAAACTTTCTCCCCCTTTATTTTTGTCAAAAAGAATGGATGACTGAATGACTAAAAATTTCAATCATTATTCAAGTCATAAAGAATTCATGAAAGATATCAATAAGGATCAATTCGAGATTTACCAAGGATATCATTCATGGTTCATTTATATTCTTTCTAACAAGATCAAGATCAAGATTCATGAGGTAAAACAATTTGAAACATTCTCATCAAGATCACATTTTAAAAATATTCCAAGTATGAAATATTGAGATATCAAGACTTGGATTATAATTTTTCACATCATTTAAATTTACATCAATCGAACCTTCAATCTTTACATAATGCACTATAGAAGTATTGAAACAAAAAAAATTGATTTAAGCATATTATTTTTCAATCATTGAAGTTAAGTCATCATAAATGTAAAAGACATTACACATGGTTCATAATTGTTCTTTTTAGTAGGATCAAGATCATGATTTGCAAAGATTTTTTTTAGCATGAATTTTCAATTCATGATAAAGGGTATACAACCAAGAATCATGATACAAAAAAAATATATCATTCTCATAGATCAAGTCATGATTCCTTGATTCATCATAAAGCAAATTACATTTCAATCATCACTACACGGAAGTCATGTCATGAAGGATCCATTCATGAATAAACAAAAATCATATTTTTGTCATGAAGAAAATCTTGACTTATATATAGGAGTTTTCAAATCATCATGATCATGATTTCATAAAACGAATCTTAAATAAATAGTTTTGAGAAATCAAAATCATGATTTATAAAACTCATCCAAATCATCAAAATTGCTCTTAAGAGATTCATAAATGATATATATAGATAGATTTGGATTGTTTTCCTCTTTAGGAAGTGATAGAATGGAGAAATCATAGGGAAAAATATTTTGATTCATGCATTCAAACTATCAATGCTCAATAAGTCATGATTCCAATAAAATAAAGTGTGAATCCGAAAGTTTAAAAATAGAAGTCATGAATCATTTTGAAAGATCTCATTCAATTCATCAACTCCAAAGTCATCATCAAAATCACATTCAATAATTCAAGTGATTTACAAAATATCATATATGGATTTATCAATTATCATTCATGAAAAATTAAAAAGATTTTAGGAATATTAAATTTTTAAGAATCATACATTTCCTTTTTAATTTTATATAAGAATGCCTTTGTCTTTTAATGTCAAATAGAGATAAGCATGAAAGTTCAAGACGTAAAGGCAAAATCTCATAAAACAACTCATCAAGCATGATTTTAAACATCCATTTTCAAGCCATGATAAAAAGAGTAAGTTAGAGATTCAATCATCTCATGTCATGAGTTCCAAAGGACATCTCAAGTTATCAACATCACATTAAAAAGATATATTGATAAGTGATTCATTTGTATCATTTCATTCGGATTCATGATTCATTTGGAAGGTTCTTCTCTTTAGTAAATAAAAAGGAATTATAGGAGAACAAAATGAATTAAGAGAGATAGAACATGATTGAAGCATTAAACATGATTCATATTTAAAATGTATCTTATGTCATAAATATGAATCAAGCATTTGTCAAATCCGAAATCATCCTCAAAATCATATTGAATAAATTCATACATGATAAACATAGGTTTATTGAAAAATCGATAAGATAGAGGATTGCATTTTATTTTTATAAATTTCTGATTGCTTCTTATAAGCATGCCTTTGCCTTAAAAAGAAACGTCAACATTCAAGATGGAAATGCAAACTTCGTCATAAAGATCATTAAATCAAAACTCATTAAGTATGCTTCATCTTTAAAAGATTTGATTTATCATGATAATATGTTCCATTTTAAGTTATTTGTTTCATATGAGTGTACTTATGTTTTAAAAGATGAGTATCATGTTTAAAACTAACATATGAGTTTCGTCATCAAGATATGATATCATAAAGTCATTAAGCATGATAACAAACTTTTAATATTTTCATTTCATCATTATCAATCATGATTTTTGAAATATCATCAAAATCATTTTCTAGAGACTCATTATTTGTCTTTTATAAAAAAAAACCAAAAACTTTTAAAGATAGACAAATTTCAAGAAGTATGCATTTTTTTTATGATTTACTTCATATAAGCATGCCTTTGTCTTTAATAAAAAACAAGTATCACAATCAAGAGTGAAAGGCAAATTTCGTAAAACAAATCATAATATGCATTATCGTATAAGTCCAAATTCATCATCAAAATCTTTCATTTATTAAGAGCAACATAGATTGATTACATATAAGGATGCTCAAGTCATTTTTGTATAAAAGATGTGTGTCAAGTTTAAAAACCGAAGCACAAGTTTCATTAGAAATGACATTTCATCAAAAGGTTTTGTCATAAAAATGATTAAGACCAAAAACATAATATTCTGAAATATAGAGCTTTAAATTACTTTAAAAAATTTATACATGATATAAAATCATCAAGCATCATGTTTAGAAACGAAAAGCAATATAAGACATCAAGATACACATGCATGGATTAATTATCACAAATCATGCAATTATCATTTTAATTTTTTACTTTTCAAAAATACTAGAAAAAAAGCATAATATAATTTTTGAAAATAATTTTTTATTTCCTACTATCTAAATTAAGCACACAAAAAAATCATGTAATTTCATAACAACGTACAAACATTTCACGTGAGTTTCTTACCTTATTGTCAAAAACCATTAAAGCCCAATTTGCCTCTTCTTTACTTGATTCTTCTTGGCGAGCCTTATTCTTCTTCTTTGGTGGCCTCTTCTTTCATTCAAGTTTATTTTTAATTTTAGATTCTTGTTTAATGAACTTGTTAAAATTCATTGTTATATGTTCAATGTCCTCATCACTTGAGTCATCACTCAAGGGGTATTTATTTGTCCGAAGTTCCAAATCCTTCCTGTTCCTTGGAAGGTGTTCATGTGTTTATAGGTTTCAAAGAAACTCATTTCATAGGTCACTAATGACCTGATTAGTTCTTATAATGAAAATTCATTTAAATTTTTAGTTTTTTGTATCATCGTTACTTTAAGATCCCACCTTTTTGGAAGGGATCTTAAGATCTTGTTAGTGAGTTTAAAATTTTAAAAATATTTACTAAGACTTTTCAAGTTATTCACGACATCCATGAAACGGGTATACATGTCGTCGATAGTTTCGCTTAATGTCATTCGAAAGAGCTCAAAATCATGCAATAAGAGGTTTACTTTTGAGTTTTTAACTCTCCTAGTTCCCTCGTGCATGATTTCAAGTGTCCGCCAAATATCAAAAGTTGTTTCGCATATAGAAATCTGATTGAACTCATTTTTATTCAAAGCACAAAATAAAGCATTCATAGCCTTTGCATTTAAAGAAAAAGATTTTATCTCTAAATCCAACCATTCGTTCATCGGTTTAGAAAAAAATTAAAAATTATTTTCAATAATATTTCATAAGTTTAAATCCAAAGAAATCAAGAAAACTCTCATTCGAGTTTTCCAATATGTGTAGTTCGATCTGTTAAAGAACGGGGGATGAAAAATCAAAAAATCCTCTTGAAAGTCGTGAAAAGCCAATTCTTATAGGTGTGAATCTGAAAAAAAAATAACGTGGCTCTGATACCAATTGTTAGGATCTAGAGCGGTACTAAGAGGGGGGTAAATTAGTGTAGTGGTAAATAATGATAAATTCGATGTTTTAAAATGCTTTCGAAAACTTTGTGTGATAAAAATATATTTCGATGAAAATCGATTTCGATTGCACGTATTGGAAGGATGTAAAGCTTTAAACTTGAAGCCGATTGTAACAAGGAGAGATAGAGGAATAAGGATGGTTTGTAGAAATGTAAATTACAAGAATATAAATGCAAACCTAGATTTTTATAAATACGATCTACGTCCACTCCCGAATCCTCTTCTTTTGAGGTGATCGGCTTTTCACTAGGTATTCTCCTTCCAATGGGTGAGGATTGACTCTCTTTTACAGCACTCTCCTTTTGTCGAGCTTAGGAGGTAACTCTTACAAAGCCTCTCACCCCTCTCTTGAACTTTTCCAACACTTAGAGTTTGAGGGGAGGATTTCTCTTAAGTTTATAATAGAATTTTCTCTCTTTTTTATTTCAGTTGTGTGTCTTTCAACCATGAATGAGAGGGGTTTTTATAGGCCTTGATTGGCTTCAAAAATGAAGCCAAAATTTAAATTTTTGGGTTTTTCGGGTACAGGCGATACCACCACCTGCATTGGGCGGTACCATCGCTTACAGAACCTCAAAAACAGAGGTTCTGGCAGTACTACCACCAGCCTGGAGTGGTACCACCGCTGAAACTTTACTACTGGGCGGTACCACTGCCCAGACTGGGCGGTACCACCGCTTACAACCTAAAAAAATGTGTTTTTTTTACTTTTCCACCACCTGCAGCAACTTTTGGGCCACTAAATGGGCCTCCCAATGAGCCCAAATCAGTCCAAATTTTGGCCCAATTGATCCCTAATTAAGTTAGTTTAGTTACAATCGAATTAAGCTAATTCTATTCTAATTTAGATAATTATTATAATATGAATCGTAATTAGTTACCCAACACGTCCTTGGTCCATCGGCGCTTCGTCCGACACTTCGACGCATCGTCCTCTCTTGTGATTTGTTGTCCAATTAGTAGCTAACCCTCCCTGCCCCAATCTCCTTAGTGCAACTCCGCTCCACTTGTCCCGATGCCCGATTTCTTTGTCTAAAGCCTTCTGTCGATCGTCGACCGGATCTCCGGCTCGACATCCAATCTCCTAACGTGATTTCCTCCGACGCAACGTTGATTCTTCCTACATCAATTGTCTAATCTTGATCGAGAGTAGACCTGCGTGAGTCAAAACATAGTTAGATAAGTAAACACGATTAATTAGTTTCATCATCAAAATCTGAGATTCAACATTGCCTACCTTTTCGGACTTAAGCATAATTGGTTGAGTCTCTCGAGGTTAGACTCTGATTAGATCTCAATCACCACTAGAGATCCGTCGGTGGTCTCCGATTCACAAGTTGGAGGGAGTTGTATGATTTGTAAGAAAAATGGTACGAGTAGATTAAGATAGAAGATCATATCTTAATTATTTATTTTTATAAAATCTGTAGATTATTTATTTTTATTACATATTTATTTTTAGAAAATATCATTTTCAAATCCCTTACGTGGCATATTTAATGTCAACTACCTCATTAGTCTAAATTATTATTAGTCATAGGTATCCTGTAAGCTAATCACATGCATGTGACATAATATGCACTCTTTTTGCTTATTATTTATTTAATATTTTTTCACTTTATATTGCTTATTAAATATATATATATATATGTGTATATATATATATATATAGTGACGTCCATGGATTGTATAATGAGAATCGGATCGTGATGAGATTATGATAATAAAATCGATTCGCTTGTAAACACAAATCCTAAATAATCCTGGTCATAGGTTACTAGAGAGGGACATCAAGATAACCGAATAAACTGGTGTATTGTATACTCATCTATTATTAGGATCAGTTCGACACTGAGAGAGAGGGGGGTGAATTAGTGCAACAGTTGAGATACGATAAATTCATGATTTCATACGATTTCGAAAAACTTCATACGATGAAAACCGATTTCGATTAAAGTGTATCGAAAAGACTCTAAATTAAAGATGTTTGTAGGATGAGAAAGTAGTGTAGTAAGTAAAGATGGTTTGCAGAAATATAAATGATAATAAGTAAATACAAATCGATTTTTATAGTAGTTCGATCATCCGACCTACGTCTACTCTGATTCCTCTTCACTTGAGGCCACCGGCTTCCACTACTAGTCTCTTTTCCAATGGGTGAAGACTAACTCCCTTACAATACCTTCTCCATTTGATGGGCTCAGGAGATAACCCTTACAAGCACTCACTCCTCTCTTTAAGCTGAAATCTAAAACTAGAGGAGGGATGTTTTGGAGTGATTTTTATAACGTTTTGCTTCTTTCAAAGTTTGTGTGTTTGTTTTCTCTACCCAAGGATGAGAGAAGTATTTATAAGCTCCAAATGGATTTAAATTTGGAGTCAAAAAAAATCCCATCCTAGGTCTACCAAGTACTGATGGTATCATCGCCAGTGGATTCTGACACTGGACGGTACCACCGCTCAAACTCAATCTAGAAGACTAAGCCTTCAGGTGGTTCCACTACCTTCCTGGTGGTGCCACCGCCTGATGTGGCATCCGAGCATTGTATGGGCCTTTCATCCGGCCCAACACGGCTTTGATTCGGGCCCAGTTAGCCCCTAATTGAGTTGACCCAATTCCAACTCAATTAGTCCTTAATCCTATTTCGATCTAAAAAATTATTGCAATGTGAATCATAATTAGTTGCCCAGCACATCATTGGCCCATCAACGCTTCGTTCGGTTCTTCGATGCATCGTCCTCTCTTGCGGCCTGTTGTACCAATCTTTGCACAATGATGAAACCCTTTTTTTGTAGAAATATAGGATTTTCTTTTCTGTTCTTCCGCTGTGCATATAATATCGCCTCAGATTTCTCAACATCCTGGACTTGAAGCTCTCGGATGAGCTAGAGCCTTAAGAGAAGTACCTCATACTCAACTTCATTATTGGAGATTTTGACCCTAAATAGGAGAGCTTATTTGTACATTTGTTTGTTTGGGCCTTTAAGGATAAGTTTGACATTTTCCCCATCTGAGGTGATGGAAAAGCAATCATGCTGGTGGGGTGTGGTTGTCAACCTCAAGCAAAGGATGAGTTAGTTCTAATATCAAGTCTGCCAACACCTATACTTTTATGGCAATCCTCAAAACATATCATATGTCGAACACACCCATCTTTACTAACTACTTCAATAATCAACCTGAGATAATGATGTATAAGTGGTTGGTCAATGATTACTTGTTAGAATCTAGAGTGGCACTAAGAGGGGGGATGAATTAGTGTAGTGGTTAAGTACGATAATTTTTTATGATTTAAAACGATTTCGAAAACTTTGAATGTTGAAAACTTTGTTTCAACTAAAACGGTATCGGAAAAGCTCTAACTTAAACTTGAGAATGTTTAGAGAAGATGAAGGGCAGTGAACAAGCAAAGTAAAAGTTTGCAGAAAGGTAAATGCAAGAATATAAATACAAATCGAGTTTTATAGTGGTTCGGTCATCCAACCTACGTCCACTCCTGATTCCTCTTCTTTTGAGGCTACCGGCTTTTCAACTAGTTGTCTTCCTTTCAACAGGCGAAGGCTAACTCTCTTACAGCTCTCTCCTTTTGACGGGCTTAGAAAGTAACCCTTACAAGGCCTCTCATCCCTCTCTAAGGCTAGATCATACTTTAGAATTAGAGGAAGGAATTTGATACTATTACAGTAGCGTTTTCCTTTTTCTTTCTCAATTCTAGTGTGTATTTCAACCATGGATGAGAGGGATATTTATAGGCTTCAATGTGATTCAAATTTGGAGCCCAAATTTGAATCATCTTGTATTTCCATGTGCTACCGATACCATCGCCTGACATTGGCGGTACCACCGCCTGTTGACCCTGTTCTGTTAATTTACTGGGCAGTACCACCGCCCAGTCTAGTGGTACCACCGCCTAACACACTGACATGGTCAATGTACTGGACGGTACCACTACCCAACCACTCTGCCCCAGGGCGGTACCACCGCCCAGTCTGGGCAGTACCACCACCCCAGACTACCTGGGAAGCTGGACCTGGGTGGTGCCACCACCCCAGTCTGGCGGTGCCATCGCCAGATAGTATCCAACACTCCTTGTTGGGCCTTAAACCCAGTCCAAACTGATCCAATACCGGGCCCAATTGGCCCCTAATTGGGTTGGCCCAATTATAACCCAGTTAAGCTAATCCTACTCTGATCTAGATAATTATTACAATATGAATCATAATTAGTTGCCCGGCACATCCTTGGTCCATCGGTGCTTTGTCCGACACTTCGGTGCATCGTCCTCTGTTGCGGTTTGTTGCCCAATCAACAATTAATCTCTGCAGCCCCGATCTCCTTAGCACAACTCCGCTCCTCTTGGCTCGATGCTCGATTTCTTTGTCTGAAGCCTTCTGCCGATCATCAATCGGACCTTTGGTTGGACGTCTAATCTCCTGACGTGATTTCTCCTGGTATAATACTGATTCATCCTACGTCAATTATCTAATCCTGATCGAGAGTAGACCTGCGTATCTCAAAACGTAATTAGATGACTAAACACACTTAATTAGTTTCATCATCAAAATCTAAGATTTAACAATCTCCTCCTTTTTTATAATTACAACTAATTGATGACGGAGTTAACCTTAACTCCTCGGAGTTTAAACAAACTCCCTCTATCAATATGTCATTGATAGAAACATTGGATTATTCCATATCCAAGTAACATTCATCACATGTTATGAAAAAAAACATCAATCCATCATGCAAATATTCAATCCATCATGCAAATATATAAAATCTTCAATTCAATACATGAAGTCATCAATCTACTTCTCCCCTTATGTCATCAACAAAAAGGAGAAGTAGCATCTAGCTATAATTAAAGATAAGTAAGTTTTTGCAACATGAAGCTAGATTTTCATCACAACATATAAGCACAAAAGCATAACAAGTTTTTTAAGTTCAAGCATAGCAATTTTTACTTGCTTCTTGAGATGTGCAAGTTTGCACTTCATTTCTCATGATAGGCAAGATAGCAATTTTCATTCACTTCTTGAGATATGAAAGTTGCACTTTGTTTCTTCTCTCTTCAAAGTGCACTTTAATTTTGCCTTGCATGTTTGTAATTTTTACAAAATTTTCATAACTTAATCATACAAGCTAAATTTTTATTACAACATACAAACATAGAAGCATGGCAAGTGTAAGATTGTAAATTTTTTAAGTTTTGTACTTTTTGTATCTTTCGATAGGCAAGATCTTTCTTCTCTTTTGTAGAAGTACAAGTTTGCAAGTTTTGCTTCCTTAGCATGCTAGGGATTTTGCATTTATTTGCAATAAGCAAGCTAGCAAAACCCTTCTCCCCCTTTATCAAAGTCAAAAAGAAAGGGAGGATCAAATATGATGATATAAATTTCTCATATAAGTTTGCATCAATAAAAATTTACATCAATCTTCATATCATGACAACCAATACAAAGAATCAAGATATCAATTCATATTCATTTCAATATGTCTTCTTTTGTAAATAAGATCTCAAAAAATCTTAGGAAGACAAAGAAGAGATACATTATATTTCTAAATTCACTATGAACCATAAGAAATTTTAATTGTGATTCAAAAAAATTCATGATGCATTTAGAAAGTTCTCCTTTTGAGAAGAAGTCATATAGGAGAAAAAACTCTTGATTCATCACAAATTAAAAGTTCAAAGCCATAAATGTAAAGAATTCATAAAAGATATCAATAAGGATCAATTCGTGAATACCAAAGATATAATTCATGATACATTAAAATTCTTTTTAATAGGATCAAGATCAAGATTCATGGGGTAAAAAGAGCAATTTGAAACATTCTCATCAAGATCACATTTTAAAATATTCTAAGTATCAAATAATGAGATATCAAGACTTGGATTGTTTTCTTCCTTTAACAACTTTTCACATCATTTAAATTTGCATCATTCAATCATCACATAATGCATTTGAAGAAGTATTGAAACATAGGAGAACGATCAATTTAAGCATGTAATGTTTCAATCAAATTCAAGTCATGAATACCAATGCTTACGTATTGTGAGTATGAATTCATGAATACCAAAAGATATTATTTGTGATTCTAATTTAACAAGATCAAGATCAAGATTCATATGATTCATAATAAAGCAAATTTATTTTAAATCACCACATAAGGCAAAGAAATCATGTCATTTTTACGATATGATATCAAGGCTCAAGAAGAAAATGATTTATTTGAGAATGGATAGCACAAAGAGTACATTGATTCATGCATAAGAATTTTCATCAAGATCTCATTTCAAATTCAAGTGATTCACAAAATATCATAAATGAATTTATCACTTGTCTTTCATGGAAAATCAAAATTTTCAAGAATCATACATTTCTCTTTTTATGATTAATTTCATTTGAACATGCCTTTGTATTTTAATGTCAAATAGAGATAATCATGAAAGTTCAAGATGTAAAAGGCAAAATCTCATAAAACAACTCATCAAGCATGATTTTAAATCTCCATTTTCAAGACACAAAAAAAGAGTAAATCAAGGAATCAATCATATCATGTTATGAATTGGCATTTTAAGTTATCATGAATTCATAAAGATTCAAATATATAGTTTCAAAAAATCAAGATCATGACTATGATAAGGCGCATTCAAATTCGAATCATCAAAATCATTTTCATGATTCAAGAGATTCACATGAATTCATTAATCTCAATAATATAGTAAATACAATTTCTTTTTATATGTTTCATCTTATAAGCATGCTTTTACCTTAAAAGGAAATGTCAACATTCAAAATGGAAAGGCAAATTTCATCATAAAGATCATTGAATTGTAACTCATTAAGTATGCGACATTTTTCAAAATTAATTCAAGATATTCACATGATTCATGAAATGAGTTTATTAATTTCAATAGGATAGAAAATCCATTTTCATTTCAAGCAATTTATTTCATATGAGCATATTCAAATTTTCATGTAAAAACCATGCATCATGTTGAAAGCGAAATCATCAATATGCTTGCTTCTATCTTTTAATCATATTTGATGTGCAAGCATTACCTTAAAACATGTTATTAATTTTTAGTGTAAAAAATTATGCATCTTGTTTGAAACCAAAAGCAATATAAAACCATCAAGATTCATGAATTTATTATGATCATACGCTTTCCTCTTCATGTGTTTTATTTGTTTCATATAAGTATATTCTAGGTTTTTATGACTTCGAAATAAATTTCATCAAGCCCAAAAACACATTAATCCAAAATAGAAGATTTCAAGTCATAAGCATCATACAAACATCTATCATCTATCAAGTCTTTTTAAGACTTTAAAGAGATCCATACATAGATATATATCATGTTTAAAATTAAAAACTGATATGGAGTGCATTCAT
This sequence comes from Musa beccarii, assembly GCA_024322285.1. Taxonomy (NCBI): domain Eukaryota; kingdom Viridiplantae; phylum Streptophyta; class Magnoliopsida; order Zingiberales; family Musaceae; genus Musa; species Musa beccarii. The sequence goes on along the minus strand of CM044401.1, from coordinate 21,511,546 downwards.
GGAATTCATCTTTTTAGGCGTTCGTGCATTATATTATCTTAAAATGTCATCTTAATTCGACATAAAAATGATTAAATCAAAAATATGTTAATCCAAAACATAGAGTTTTAAATCAACATTACTTCAAAAACTCATGCATGATATAAAATCGTCAAGCATCATGTTTGGAACCGATATCATCATGAAGATCATCAAGACAAACATATTGTTTCAAAATGTGAGATTTTAAATTATTATTTCAAATCCTCATACATCATCAAGCATGAAAATCGAAGTACACAATCATAATCATGCTAATTAACTTTTGTGTCAAAACCATACATCAAAATTCGATATGAAAATCATAAACATTCATGGAATTATATAAATCATCCAATCATTAATCATAATTTTTACTTTTCAAAAATACTAGAAAGAAAGGCATGATATAATTTTTGAAAAATAATTATTTATTTTCTACTAACTAAGTTAAGCATTCATAAAAAACATCATGTAATTTCAAAATAAATCAAGGGAGTTTTGGTTAAGTTGCTTACTTCATTGATGAAGCCCGTCAAAGCCCAATGTACCATTTGCCTTTCGAAAGTTCTTGATTCATCCTTGGGTGCCTTCCTCTTCTTTGGCCTCTTCCTTCATTCAAGTTCATTTTTAGTTTTAGATTTTTATTTAATGAACTTGTTAACATTCATTATTTTGTGTTTAATGTCCTCATCTCTTGAGTCATCACTCAAGTGGTATTCATTTGTCCGAAATTTCAAATCCTTCCTGTTATTTGGAAGGTGGTTCAAGTGTTCATCAAGTTCCAAAAAACTCATTTCATACGTTATCAATGAGCCAATGAGTTCTTTTATCAGAAGGTCATTTAGATTTTTAGCTTATTGTATTACGGTTATTTAGGATACCACCTTTCTGGAAGGGATCTTAACATCTTGTTTACGAGATCAAAATCCGAAAAAGATTTACTAAGAGCTTTTAGACTATTGACGACATCCGTGAAACGGGTGTACATGTCGCCTATAGTCTCGCTTAATTGTATTCGAAAAAGCTCTAAATCATGTATCAAAATATTAACTTTCGAGTCTTTGACTCTACTTATCCCTTCATGTATGACTTCAAGTGTATGCCAAATATCGAAAATCGTTTCACACATAGAAATAGATTAAACTCAGTTTTATCTAGAGCGCAAAATAAGGCATTCATAACCTTTGCATTTAATGAAAAAGATTTTCTCTCCAAATTCGACAATTCGTTTGTCGGTTTAGAGGGAAGTTGAAAATCGTTTTCAATAATATTCTATAAATCCAAATTCATAGAAATCAAAAAAACTCTCATTCGAGTTTTCCAATATGTGTAGTCCGAACCGTTAAACAATGGGAGACGAACAATCGAAAAACCCTCTTGAAAGTCGTGAAGAGTCATTTCTCACGGGTGTGAATCCGAAAGAGAAATAACGTGGCTCTGATACCAATTGTTGAGATCTAGAACAACACTAAGAGAGGGGATGAATTAGTACAGCGGTGAAGTACGATAATTTTTGGTGATTTAAAATGATTTTGAAAACTTCGAATATTGAAAACTTCGTTTCAACTAAAACGATTGGAAAAGCTCTAACTTAAACTTGAGAATGTTTAGAGAAGATGAAGGGTAATGAACAAGTAAAGTAAAGGTTTACAAAAAGGTAAATGCAAGAATATAAATGCAAACCGAGTTTTATAGTGGTTCAGTCATCCGACCTATGTCCACTCCCGATTCCTCTTCTCTTGAGGCCACCGACTTTTCAACTAGTTGTCTTCCTTCCAACAGGCAAAGACTAACTCTCTTACAACTCTCTTCGTTTGACAGGCTTATGAGGTAATCCTTATAATGTCTCTCAACCCTGTCTAAAGCTAGATCATACTTTAGAATTAGAGGGAGGAATTTCACACTATTATAGTAGCGTTTTCTTTTTTCTTTCTCAGTTCTAGTGTGTATTTCAACCATGGATGAGAAGAGTATTTATATGCCTCAATGTGATTCAAATTTAGAGCCTTTGAATCATCTTAGATTTCCAGGTGCTGGTGGTACCACCGCTTGTTGACCCTATTCTGTCAGTGTACTGGATGGTACCATCGGTTGATACACTGACACGGTCAATGTACTGGGCGGTACCACTGCCTAACCAGCGGTGCCACCGCTTAGGCACTCTGCCCCAGGGCGGTACCACCACCCAGTCTGGGCGATACTTGTTGAATCTCGGATTTTGATGATAAAATTAATTGATTATATTTTGTGGTCTAACTATGTTTTAAGTTACGCAGGTCTACTATTGATCAGGATTAGACAGTTGACGCTGGAGGAATTAACGTTGCGTTGGGTGATCACATCAGGATATTGGATGTCAAGCTAGAGGTTTGATCGACAATCGACAAAAGGCTTCGGACGTCGGGCATTCGACCAAGAAGAGCAAAGTTGTGCCAAGGATATCGGAGTTGCAGAGGTCAACCATCGATTGGGCAATAAGCCACAAGAGAGGACGATGCGCCGAAGAATCGGATGAAGCGCCGACCAATTGTTGGGAAATCCACAGGGGGAGCGACATCTCATGCGCAGTGGAAGAACAAAAAATAAAACAAACCCTAGATTTCCCGTAGAAAGTTTTCGTCATCGTGCGAAGATCGGTGCATCAAAATAAATCCGTGAAAACTACACGTGTAAAAGAAAGTACCTAGGGAGATCGTATATCTCTAAATCCCTGCAGATCTATGGGAGGATGAAGGAGGTCAAGCGTCCTCCTCTCTAGCGGTATCCACACGACAAGAACTACGATGATGCACCTCTTTCTCTGGGGAGAGGAGAACAAGAGGTGGCTACCAAAAGAAACCCTCAGCCTATAAAGCTTTAGTAGAGGCCCCCTGAAAACCCTAATGGATCTTTTGCCCTATTGGGTATTGGATCTCCATCCAATTACCCAAGCCTCTTAGAGTAGTGGGTCTCTACCCAATAATCTCTTATTAGCAATTATTGGATCTCATCTCAGGATCCAATAATTCAGGGGCTTAATGGATATCCAATAAGATAGGGGGTTCAGCGGCGTCGCAATACCTACTATATGTATGTGACCCTCTAGGCCCAATATCGAGCTGGCCGTAAGTCATACTTGTCAGAACTCCTTCTGACTTAGTGAATTATTATCTCTAAAATAATTCACCCAACTCATCGACTACGGACGTACCATGCTACTACACCGTGGCCTCCAGATGATACAAGAGAATCCAATCCTTTGGACCTATATGTCCTCAGTTATCATGTATCTATAGTCCCTCATCCATCCAATATCCCAGAGACCCTATACCGGGCATGATGCTGTCAGGCTCATACGGTCTCTCCTCGAGTCTTGCTCTTGTCGTATTCTCCCGGAGAACTCTTTCTCTCTCAATCCGAATAACCTTGGCCAAGGATTTGTTCGAGCAAGAACACATGGGATATTCCTCTCATGATATCGAGAGCGGATGATCCTCTATTGACACTCAATAGCCCTCATAAGGTTGGCTACCACTCCCAATAACCGGTTGTACTAGATCTGGAACTTTTCAAACCTATAAGTCCGGTATCAAAGAGTGAAATACTCATACAGGATATCCTTAGTGTCTCAAGTCTAAGAACCAGATACACTACTGGGACTACGGAATCGCTGTCTGACGTGAGGTATCAATAACCATCCAGCATTCCGTAGGCGGATCAATCAATGAACTCATTCCCCAATGAGCACCTGCACTGTACCCTTAGTGTCCCCACACGAGTAGCTATGAGACCAGCTACCTCCATCATATAGACAGGTATATAGCACACCAGTCTATTCGATTATCTCGATGTCCTTCTCGAGTAACCTATGACCAAGATAATTCAGGGTCTGTGTTTAAAGGTGAATCAGTCTCATTATCATGATTTCATCATGATCCGATTCCCATTGCACAGATCCAAGGACATCACAATATATGCAACACGCAAGATAAAGTGACAAAACGCCTAATAATAAGTAAAGAGAAAAAGTGCATATCAAGTCACAAGTGCCATCACTCATGTGATTGGCTTGTAGGGCATATATGACTAGCACCAATGACATGCGGGGCAACTGAATGTCAATTCGCGTTGTAATAATTGTCTAGATCGAAGTAGAGTTTTGTTTGTGTGTGTGCAGAATTAACTACGATAACGATGAAGACGTAAAGTAAAATAAAGTGCCAGAAGACAAGTGTGATGGATTGTTGGGAGTTTGAGAGTTTGACGGAAGTTCGAAGATTCATTAGGAGTGCTGTCGGAACTGGCCGAGAACGAGTAGGGAGCTTGCCGAAGGGTTTTCGGAAGTTCACCGGAAGGTTCATCGGGAGTTCGCGCAGCTTGCCAAGAAAGATTGGAGCTTGCCAAAGAAGCTCGTTGGAACTCACCAAGATCATCGTGAAGTCCAGGAGCTTGCCGAGAGTCCGTAGAATAGTTTTCGAGGGTTCATCGGAAGACCGCCGGAAGTTCGCCGGAAACTCGCCAAAAGAAGTCTTGACTTGTCGGATTTTGTAATAGCTTAGAAAATATCTTTAATTTTGTAGTTAGCACGTTAATTTGGATTGGGATTAGGTGTTAATCCTATAACCCAAGTAGGGGCCCATTGGGCCTTGTTTTGGACCGGTTTGAGCCGAGTTTTTGACCCAAACTAGTGTGCTGAAAAGTGCTGAGCGGTGGCACCGCCCAGGACCAATGAGCTGGGTAGTGGCACCGCCCAAAGGCTGAGAGTTGGGTGGTGGCACCGCTCAGCACCCGAGAGCACTGGCGATGGCACCGTCCAATACCGCCAGAATACCGAAAACCAAGGTGATTCAAATCTGGGCTCCAAATTTGAATCCTCTTGAGGCCTATAAATACCCCTCTCATTCATGGATGAAGGGATGTTTAGAACTGAGAAAAAAAGTGAAAAAACTCTATTGAAAGTGTGTCAAAATCTTTCCTCTAAGTTTTAAGAGTGTTTTAGTTCAAGAGAGGGGTGAGAGGCCTTGTAAGGGTTATCTCCTAAGCCCGTCAAAATGAGAGGTGCTGTAAGGGAGTTCATCCTCGCCCGTTGGAAGGAGGATAGCTAGTGGAAAGCCAGTGGCCTCAAGTAAAGAGGAATCGAGAGTGGACATAGGTCGTATGATCGAACCACTATAAATCGATTTGCGTTTATCTTATTATCATTTACATTACTGCAAACCATCTTCACTTTAATGCTCTACTTCGTTGTCTCCTTCTTACGTATTCCTTCAAGTTAAAATGCAATTGAAATGGTTTTAATCGAAACGTTGCTTTCAATAGTACGAAGTTTTCCGAACTTGTTTAAAATCATCGAAAGTTTATCGTTCTTTACCGCTGCACTAATTTACCCCCCTCCCCCCCCCTCCCCCCCTCTTAGTGCCGCTCGATTCCTAACAGTACTATCGCCCCAGACTACCTGGGTGGTGCCACCGCCCTAGTTTGGTGGTGCCACCGCCAAATAGTGTCCAACACTCCTGGTTGGGCCTTAAACTTGGCCCAAACTGATCCAATACCAAGCCCAGTTAGCTCCTAATTGGGTTGACTCAATTATAACTCAATTAAGCTAATCCTACTCTGATCTAGATAATTATTACAATGCGAATCATAATTAGTTGCCTGGCACATCCTTGGCCCATCGACGCTTTGTCCGACACTTTGGCATATCGTCCTCTCTTGCGGCTTATTGCCCAATCAGCAACTGACCTCCGCAGCCTCGATCTCCTTAGTGTAACTCCGCTTCTCTTGGCCCGATACCTGATTTCTGTCCGAAGCCTTCTACTGATCATCGACCGAATCTTCGGCTCGATGTCCAATCTCCTGACGTGATTTCCTCCGGTGCAACGCTGATTCATCCTGTGTCAATTATCTAATCCTGATCGAGAGTAGACCTGCATATCTCAAAATGTAATTAGATCACTAAAACATACTTAATTAGTTTCATCATCAAAATCTAAGATTCAACATTACTTACACAGCATATGCTTGAAAATAGGGCCGAAGTTTCCTTACTGCTAATACTAACGCAAATGCGAGCCTCTCGATATAATGGTATCATTCCTCAGGCCCATTTAAAATATGACTGACATAATTGATAAGCTTTTGAATTCCCAAGTCATCTTATACCATCACTGAGCTAACAACTAGGTCAGTGGTAATGAGATAGAGGCTTGGAGTTTCACCCAAGGTAGAAGAGGTGAGTTGCAATAACTGGACGAGGTGATCTTTCAACTTTTTGAAAGCCTTCTAACACTCTTCTATCCATAAGAAGCCCTTTGGGTTCTTCAATTCTCAAAAGAAAGATAGGCATCTATCACTCGATTGGGATAAGAATCGACTGAGCATTACTATTCGCTCTATTAATTGTTGGACTTCTCTTACCTGCCAAGGTGGGCTCACATCTTCTTATGGTTTGCATCTATTCCCCTCTGATGCATAATAAATTTGAGAAACTTTTATGAATTGACTCCAAAGTGTACTTGGTTGGATTAAGGCACATGTTGAACTTCTTTAAAGCTTAAAATATCTCAACTAGGTCTATCAAATGCAAGTCAGTTGTCCTGCTCTTCACTATCATATCATCTATATATATTTCAATGTTTTTCTTAATTTAGTGTTTGAACATCTTATTCACCATTCTTTGGTATATTTCCCTAACATTTTTTAACCCCAATAGCATGACTCGATAGCAATATGTGCCTCGACCGATAACAAAGGAAGTGTATTCCTAATCTTTTGGTGCTATTCTAATTTGATTATACCTTGAAAATGTGTCTATAATTGTGAGAAGCTCATGACCTAAGGTAGTATCAACCAACTGATCAATCCAAGGAAAAGAATAGCTGTCATTCGGACACACCTTGTTGAGATCAATATAGTCAACACATATCCTTCAATTTTTATTAGACTTTTTAATAAGTTTAATGTTGACGAGCCATTGGGGGTACTATACCTCAACAATAAAACTTGCTCCTAACAACTTATCTACCTCATCACTAATTATCTGCTAGCAGTTAGGAGCAAACTTGTGAGGCCTTTGTTCACTGGTTTTGCCTTAGGAGAAAGACTTAAGTAATGATGAGCTATGTTAGGGTCAATTCTCAGCATATCTCTCGGCGACCACACAAATACCTTGGTGTTCTCCCGAATGAAGTTAATGAGTTACACCTATCTCTCTTCGAGAAGTGACACCCTGACCTTAACAACTTGATTGGGTTGAGTCTTGTCTAGGGATGCTGCAATCAATGACTCCACTAGCTCAGGATGTGAGATAAACTTAGTAAAGTATGGGAGATCTATAGGTGGTTCCTCGGATCGAGCCTTCTTCTGTAGGGAGATCACCATCAAATAGCATTGGCATAACTCATTTGGGTTGCTTCTTAGCTCTCCAGTGCTGGTTCTCATCGGAAACTTCATCATCATATGGTAGATCGATACCACCACCCTTAACCTATTCAATGTGAGCTGACCTATGATTATATTATATATCGAGGGGATATCTATCATCATGAATTTGGTCAGTATTGTTTTCAAACAAGGTTTATTTCCGAATATGATGTGTAAGTTTACTATTTTGGGAGGTGAGACAGAGTCACTAGTGAACACTGTCAATGAAGAAGTCATAGGGGTAAGGTCATCGGTCGAGAGCCCAAGTTTTAGGAAAGCATCAAGTAGAGAATACCAATAGAGCTACCTATGTCAATCATGTCCATCTTCACTTGAGCATTGATGATCCTTATAGAAACTACTAAGGCATCGTCATGGTTATGGTCGAGGTACACTGTCTCTTTCTCCTTGAAGTTTATCTCTAGGTCACCCTTTGTTCATAGGCACTTTTCAATGGTAACTCAAGTATAAGCTTTATTGCCCCAAAGGGTTGTTTCCACTCGAGACAAGTTCACTGATGATGATGTTGACCTGCCTCTCCGTCGACCCATAAAATTGGGGTAAGGGTTCTTGATGCTTTCGGACTAATCTCATGAGGTGTCCCCAGCATATGAGTTTGTCAATCTACTCTTTCAAGTCATAACAATTTTTTTATGTCTTAGTCGTAATCCTAGTGGAACCAGTAATACTTGGACCCATCTATTTTCGTCAACGAAGTCTTCATCGGGTGAGAGTCTTTTAAGAGTCCTTTTTCTTTTATTGTTGAAAAACTTCAAAACTAAATATATTCAAGGGGTTTAGCTCAAACCTTGGGCAAGGTAACTTGAGTTGTTCATTCCTCCTTCACCATGGTAGCCTCGAGGTTATGGTGGATTGTAATAGTTTTACTTCGATCTCTTGTGCGATTCACGCTTACCAAAAATCATTAACTCTGTGGTAATATATTTATTGACCCTTTGAAGTATTATTGGTATTATCACCGGTGATCTTTCCACCAATATCTAAAAGAGATAAGAGGGCCTAAGCATCATCATAAATGTTTGCATTATAAGTGATGGATGAGCATCTACCATGCCTCGGATTTTATTGGTGAACTAAGCGACAAAGTTTGAAGCACTTTCTCCTCCCCTTGCCTAAGTTCAAGAGGCATTGTTACCGATAGCCTCAGGCACACATTCCTAAGAACACCTCAACAAGGATGAGTAGGCCGCTTAAGGTCATCTATAGAGGTGAGATACTCGAGTCGTTAAATAGATGTCATTACTGCATCAACATTTGCACTAAGCCAGATACATCCATGTGCAAAAAACATGGTTGCTGCTCCTTAAGTGAAAGTACTGTGAATTTTGGTTAAATCCTCTTTACTTGAATGTTCATTGAGAGAGTTAGCGAGTGGGCGCTCCTACGACATCGAGTCATCCTTCTAATGCAAAAATGATGAGGGAATAAATTGTTGACGTCTTAATCAGCCCGACGTGGTCCGAACCCGTATGTGCAGGGTTGTCCAAAGTGCTTTCGAGATAAAAATATCGAGCTCTCAATGTGCTACCTACATGAAGACCAAGCTCAAGAGAGGTTTCTCAACCCGATGCTTTTGACACCAAAGTTAGTAACTCGAGGTATATGAGTGCGAAAGCAAATGGTCAAAAAGGTAAGCCCTTGTTCATTGTGTTGAAGATCAGCTTTTATGCCTGGTCGTAAAAGGGTAGGATATTTTATGAAATATTTAATAGGAAAACAACCACTAATTGCCTCCAAAACTCTCTCCGTGACCTCTAATCCACTTAGACGATAATAGGAGATAAACCCATAACCATCTACTTTAGACCCTTGCTCACGTGGGCAGATGGGTGAAGTGTGATCTTCATCTTCTTCTTTTATTCTAGACATCATGTTATGATTATGTATCAAATGACGATTAATTAAGGATTACTCTCTGTCAATTTACATTCGATAGTCTAAACTGAGGATTACTATGAGCTGATCTAGTATTTAATATTTAGAACGGTCATCTACTAAGAAGGGAGAAAGAAAACGAACAGTCTTCAATAGTCCAGAAAGACGAAAGCAATCACACTAGCATGCAGGCAAACAACACACAGCAAACCAAGGGCTACCTTAGAACTCGCTCACAACTCTTCCCTGATCACAAAGCAAGAAACCACAACCGCAGCAACCTACATATATATAGCTGCTCTTCACACATACGATTGATGATCACAGCAAGAGCTTGATGGCACTGCCCACTCGATCATGGCGTAGCAGCCTGATGGCCGCCAATGCCGCCGCCGGGGATCCCTGGCAAGTTTCCGAAGCCCGGAATGGCGGGGATGGATCCACGGAGTGGCTGGCCGAAACCAAAGCCGGGGAAGCCTCCAAATGCTCCAGGGAAGTTCTGAGGCTGGTACGACATGGGCTTGTTCTTGAGTTCTCTTGCTTCAAGGCCTCCGGCAAAGGAAGACAGAAACAATGCAAGGAACAGCACCACCACCATGCTCGACTTCTCCATGTTCAACGGACCTTTGCTCCACTCTCCATTCCTACTTATACCGGAGAGAGAGGGCCCAATGACGACAAAAAAAAAATTTTTTTTTTTTTTTTGGCCCTCAGTCTGAGTCGAGTGCGGATTTGGGAATTCAGATATGTCTGACATGGAATCAGCAGATCACATGCGAAGTTATAGCCGAATGAATGCTCCAACTCAGTGGCCAACTGTTTTAGTGACGAAGGATGAACGGTTGAGCAGTAAACATATAGTGGCAAAGGCATCTACAAGCAGTGGAATCAATGAGAGAAATGGCAAGCCCTGACACTTACAGAAAAGCATGGTGGTGTGGTTTGAGCTTGTACGAGTCTGTCGACATGCACATGCTTGCACTGAACTCGGGCTTTACTCCATTGCGGCCTTGAAGGTGATCGCTTACAGACTCTTCATGAGGGGTCTGGTGAGATCTCTGAAACCATTAATGCAAAATTTAGTGCACCCGTCAGGGTGTTGAAATCAACATCACTGAAACAGGAGGAGATACATCATCAGCTCAATACCTCATCCACACACTTGATGGTACTCCAGATTCCAGAAGACAACAACTTCATCAAGAAACTATCCATGATACTGCAACCAGATCTCATCAGAACACCAAAGAAACCAAGGAGAAGGTAGAACAAACTGCAATATTCATGATATTGCTTCAATGAGATGTTCTCTTGTGAGTTGATAATTATATTTCTGAAGAAGCCTAACTGCACCTTGAACAAGCAATCTAAAGGAATTCAAACGTGAACTCCCAAAAGTTTCTTGCAAGAACAAGCATACAAAAGAAATAAAGAAGATAACTATAGCTCACTTGGTTGCCCAAACATTTAAAATTTCTATTCAAACTACAGTTGCGAACTACACCTTGATGGCAAAACAAGCTTGTGACAGATAAGTATGTTGATATGTACAAATTTATCAAACGTAAATGTTAGGACCATGGGCCAGTACCGTGTGTTGGAAAATATGGGATCTCCAGCTACAAAATTAGCAATGATTCAAGTATTACACTCTGGGGTCTATCGTTATTATCCCAGCGTGAAATGAATCCACCCTCTATTTCATGTCCTGTCCAGTGTCCAGTATGAAGTTATCCACAAAAAGGTTTATTGGAATGAACTGTCAGAGCGCAACTAAACAACAACCTGTGATTTGGCTGCAAGGCGGGAGCACTTGATTCGGGTATTCTTGCTTAGACTACAAGCACAACCTTGAAGAAGCTCAAGATCTTCATCACATGTCAACACAGCTGCTGCAGCTGGATTTTCCAGAAGCATTTTCGCAGTAAGGAATCCAGCTATGGTCCACGTCTGATACAGCCGTGATTGCTTCCCAATAAATCTTCCACTACGTGTGTCGTAATATTCCGGCCACTTGTCATTTGGCAATCTCTTCTCGGCCACTGCAACAGCTCTTTGTGCTAACTCTGGCCTGCCCATCTTAATGCACGCCAATGTGAACTGAAATTTAAAAGAAGGAAGTCCTACTTAGATACATATCCGGAGAACCAGGATATTGAACAGAAAAACATTCGGTAGCAATATATCTACAAAAAGATGCCTTGTTATCATATTCCTAGCGTGCAAACTGAAACGAAAATTACCTGCCACAGAAGTGTAGGCCAAGATCCACCATTGTGATATGACCACGGCCTGTGAAAAAAAAAAAGATGATCCTTCTTAGATAAAAGAGCTTACTCCAAGGTTTGCAGTGAGCAAAACAAGGATCTTACATAACCAAAAAGATAACCATATAATGTCCATGATAGAACTCTATATCAAGTTAGTTGAAATAGAAAACAAAACCAGGTAGATGGCTTATTAATGGTTTCAGAGCAATTGTAGGTCTCTTACATGTCAACCATGATAAAATAGCAACAGTTGAGGGCATTATACAAACTTAAAAAGGCGGTGGAAGCTGAGACACTCACGTGTTCTTTGGATCACTGCCAGTGATTATACGCCATTCCTCATATTCTAAAGAAGGGTAGCATATTTTGAGTGGCATACGTCCCACAATATCATCCCATTTATCTTCAATTAAATTGAGAATGCCCTCTGCCTGTCTTGGTGTGGCTAGTGAAGAAACAATAGCCCAAAAATTACCAAGTGAGAAGAACCTGAAATCCATGTGAGCTGGCTGGAGATTACCAATAAAATAGCCACCTTTATCAGGCATCCATTCAACTAGCCAAGATGGAATTTGTTCAGGATAAATATTGAACTTGTTAATAGCATCATGGGAGTACTCTTCGGTCTTGTAGCGATAAATCTCATTTATCTTCTTCATATCAACCCAATAATACTCCCTAATGTGGAAAGACAGAGCACTGAGCCTGTTATTAATAGCACGTACCAGATTTTTAGATCCATCATTAAAAGTGATCATTTCACGAGAGCACCGCAAAGCCGAATAGAACAATGCCTGGGGCACAAAATCTATCAACCAAATGACAACATACCCAAAATTTAATATAAGTAATCAAAACATCAAGTTCAGATGCATTAGGATGTAGGTCAAGTCATGTAATAGTTAACATGTGAGACCATCCTAACAGCAAAAACTCTGATCAACGAAATGGTATGAACATAAACAAAATGCAAAAGAGCAATTTATGAAAAGACAGTAAAGCATGACATCATAAACACTGAACATCGACAAGAAAAAAAAAATTGAAGATACAAAAGATATGACTGGACACATATTGTATGTATACATGGTGAGTCATGCATGACAAAAATAAAAAATTAAAAAATCAGAAAATATAACTCAATGGAAAAAATAAAGTAGTTACGTTCCTTTCAAAATCAATATTATGTTGACCTGTCATGCATAAGAATGATAACAGATAAATGGCATGTACTACCACTAGAATTTGACTAACATATAAAACATCAAACTTCATAACTGAAGAACACTAGTGTACATCTCAAAAGTTCACTTAGCCCATCATGGAACGATGTACTGGAAAGGCCAAGCCAATGTCATGGAATGAGACCAACTTCAGTACCTAAAAAGTACCAGCTCAAATTTTTAACACATGTCTTAGTTTTTGGAACAGAGAAAAGGCAACATGTTGTAAAGTCAATAGTGAAAGGCAAAGTCGAGGGGAACAATCTGAACGTCATCCCAATGGGTGCACACTTATAGATTCACATCAAACTGCCCTTATCTAATTTTTTTCACTCCATCTCTGTATTGTTGCCTTTAGGTAAAACATGTCAACAAACAACAGGTCAAATGTACAAGGCTGAGTGAACACATTAGTCGTGGTCATCTCACCTACTGCCTAGGGTCAGCATGTGCCAACAGTGTCCAACAAATAAAATAACTCAAGTTCTCATATTTCTTATAGAACTAATGTGACCCAGACAAACCCTTGGGGGAAACAAAAAGGAGATGGGCAAACAAAAAAATGGTGATCCATGTAATTCAGTACAGTCCTGATATCAGATTATCCATGTAATTAACAAATAAGGTAGATGACATATAGTTGATGATTAATTAGGAAGAATGTATGAAAAAAAACTCACAAAGTGCTACTCAGAGATTTGCCATAATCATGCTAATCCTTCACAGCTGTGCAATGCAATCTAATAGCTAAAATTCATCAGAACTTGTCTTTTAAAGATTAAGAAAAGAACTTACACAACGTAAGATTTGATTGAGTCAATAGAGGAATGTCCAAAGACTAACTATATTATGAAAAATATAGACTTTCTATACAGAGAATAAACAAATATCAACTTACTTGGATCTCAAGAGGGTGCCCATGGATACCCATCCTTCGATCTATCATGCATGAACCATCTGTGACCAATAGAGATGGGAACATGTCAAAGCCATCTGACAAACATAAATTTAAAATCAACCTGATGCCTGTTTGTACATCCACTCTCTCTTGTAATGCATAATCCCCCGTGATCTTTCCATATGCTCTTAGCAGTATAATCCACCATAGTCCTGCAAATGTTGAGTTAAGAATTGCCTTGCAGAATACATCTTCTCAAGTGATTCAATTTACATAATATTGTGAAAGACAAAGAAAAGCTTCATCACCAGCTCACCAGAATCAACTGGTGCTACACGTCCAATTGCTGACTCTCCAAAATCAGGATCCAAAACCTCTTCGAATGCTTCATTACTTCCATCCAAAGGTACGGTTCTAACTTTAAAGCTAGCCGGCATCAGCCCTTGTCCAGGGCTATAGCAGTCAACTGTTTTCTCCCAGCTCTACTTGCCAAAAAATATATATAAATTGAAGTCTGAAGCGTCTAATTCAGATTATAACAATGTATAACCTAAAGTGCAGTTTAATTTAACACCAATCTAACAAGTCCAGATAACAGTGCGATATATGTTAAAATGGCTACTTGTAACTGGTTCTACTAGTTTATTGAGTATCGGCATACATTATTTTGGACAAGAATCATTAATGCCAGCCTCTTCCTTCATACAGTATTCAAATGGCTTCATTTGCCTGATAGGCACTTCAACAAGGTTTAAGTTTTCATCACATGGTCATGCTAGCAATACATCTTCCAGATTATTATTCCATTTTTGTTTATAGACATAATACTTCAGGTTTCAGTTTCAAGGCATTTTATCTTCCGATCAGACATTGAGAAGAGTTAGGAGCCATGAAATAGTACAAAGTTCAAAACGCATAGGTATACTTATAAACATGGTTCACCTTGCCAGTTCGTATCAGTATACAAATCGATTATCAGTATGGTACAAACCGATGTACCGACACATGGTATAGTGGAGCATACCAACGGATCAATATGTACCATCCATACCGGTATCCTATTGGACTAGTACACACTACTTGTACCAGGTGGTATGCCGTGGTACGACAAACCTTGCTTATAAAATTAGATTAAATGAGATAAAGGAAGTTTTCAAAAACATATCAATTAATGTGTAGGAGCTAATGGTACTTCTATTAAAGTTTTATGTGTATCTGCTATCACGATTTCAAGGGGCAATTTGATTGACTGATTTATTAATCAAAATTTTGAGAATTAAAAAAGATATCTGATGGTTGGAAGAAAAGCTTTTGATCTAGAAGTCTGAGGGAGATATTGAAACTTGTGAAACTTCAAGTAATAAGTGATTTAACAAATAATAAGATGCAAGATGAGCATTTTCAAGTATCAATTTGTTTTTATGCTTGGACTATTGATCGCTGTAGTGGGTTTTAGAAAAGTAATGAATGATCAATACATAAATTGCTATAATAAATGCATAAAAAGTAGCCACTAGCATAGAACTATAGAAAATATGTCTAGGGTTTATCCTATAACAACAAGGTTACACAAACATTAATTTCTTACCTTCTGAAATTGATGATGGACAAACTTACTTGTCATATTTAGAATAGGAGTCCATGGTGTATGTTATTTGTTAATGATATTGATGATAGTATAGTATTAAGTACTTCTTAACTTATGGAGATAAAGATTGAAAAGTAAAAGTTTTAGACTACGTAGTTCATGTAACTCTACGAGAAAAACTAAGGGTGTGATAAAGATGGATCATCTCAAAGTTCATATAGGTAAGAGCTTCATGTATCTTGGATTTTTTATTCAATGATGAAGACATTGTCCATAGAGTAAACAGTGGAATTGCTAAAGGCGAAGAAGAGCATTATAAGTTTTATATGATTGTCATGTGCCCCTTAAATTTAAAATGAAGATTTCATGAAACACTTGTAAGACTAGTCATATTCTATGGATTGAATTGTTGGACGAAAAAAAGAAAACATGTAAAAAAGTTAGTGTAACCGAGAATATTAAGGTGTAAGTGTGAGTTGCAAGAAAAGACAACAAATATATATATATATATATATATATATATATATATATATATATATATATATATATATATTCTGTTTATAAAGAATTAAGGATAACCCCAATAGACGATATAACGATAGAAAATTGTTTAACATGAGATAGACATGTTGATATAAAACATATAATTGTACTAGTAAAAAGATGAGTTAACTGGAATTAATGGTGCAAGAAAAGAAATAAGAAAACATAAGAAAATTTTACTAACTTAACTAAAGATTTTGCCCTACACAGATACTCAATGAATCCAACCCCAAAATTCTTACAACATAATGGCTTATTGTTTTTATTATTGTGCATGCACATTCATTAATGCAGTGTTGACAACGTAAAGTAGGCCGCAAAAACCCATTTAGGGAGGAAGATGCATGACCTTAATAATGATACTGTTCGAATTTCTCTGGTGGGGACCCACAACCAGTTCACGAATAAGAATCCAATTTCCAAATCAACACTAAAGCTCATAAAATAGCAGTCTTAGGAAATTATCGTGAACTGAACTGTGAAGTTGGGCTATGATAGTGAAGGAACCAACTATACAGAATATATTCGCATTATAAACTCAAAATAACCTGCAGAGTACAAAGAGTGATGAGTTCTACCTGAAGCTGCAAAGTATGGAGGAGGAAATTGCGGACGATCTCGCTTTCCCCCTTAAGCAGGAAAGCTAGGGCAGATGGTACGAAGTCCCTGATAAACACCTGATCATAGTTCAAAGCTTGGTTCGCCGCCGTCACATCATTGGCAGCCACGGTGCCAATTGGTCTCTCGCAATAGCTCACGACTGCCCTGTCCAAAAGCCTCCAGGCCTCCTTCTCCACTTCCGACTGCTCTTTCTCCTGCCGTACTTCCAAGCCACCCTCCAATTTGTACAAATCCCCAACCTTACCACCGCAAAGCTCGTCTTTTCCCTCCTCCGCGTTCGCCACTACCGTGTCAGCCTCTTCTTTCCTCTCATCCTCAATCGGCACGGCATCAACGCCATCGACCACGATGGGCTTCACGGGCATGTTCTGGATGAAAATCCTCTCGAGGTTCTTATCGCCGCTAGAGATCGGATCGACAGAGGTGGAGAACTGCCGCACGCCCCAAAAAGCGTCGGGAATTCCGGGCACGAACCTGTTGGGATCGCCGGGGCGGAATATGCAGCGAAGGTGGGTGGGTTCGGCAGCGGCGGCGGGGGAGGAACAGGACAAGGGGTGGTGATGGGGGCATTTTGGCGAGGGTTCGGCGGTTCTGGTGCACCGGAGTAGGAGGAGGAAGAGGCGTCGGCGGTAGGGTTTGGCGGTGGAGAGCCCCATGGCCATGGGGAGGACGGAGAGGGATCGGAATCGAGGCCGAGAACAAAATTGGTGAAGGAAGAGAAGAGAGAGAGAGAGAGAGAGAGGGGGGGGGGGGGGGGTATAAATGTAAACTGGAGGGGAAAGTGGAGAAGAGACGTGCGGCCGAAACAACGGAGAGAGTGAGAGAGGTGGTTTGTGTCGGGCCACAAGAGCAATGGAGACGAACCGTGCTAATTAGCATGTCTGACGGCGCCATTCGTCCATGCGTTGTCGGCCCACAATGCGAATTAGCATGGCTAATTAGCATGGCTGCCAAGTCATCTTTCTGGTGTGTTGACGTAGCAACATGGCAGCCACGGGGAGCCTGCAGCGAGTTCGACGTTAAGAAGCAATATTACCCACCCTTTTGGGGTCCACCCGCAAATATACGATTTGTTAAGGTAATTAACCAATTAATGTGATAAATATAAAAATTATATAATTAAAGATATTTAATATCAAATTAATTATATTAAATTTAAGCATTGAAGAACATTATCGAGCATCAGTTAATTCCAAATCGAATAATTAAAATTTTTATTTAATGCATATAATTTTAAACTTCAAATATGGGCCCTTTTCTCGACGACTAATTAGCAAACAACGTGGCAAAGCCAAGTGGAGCCTCATGAAACCACACATCTTCCCGGCAAAAGGTGCGGTCAGAAATGCACCCCCGCGTGGCCCCCAACGCCCGGATTGCTTGCGAGTTGGAAACAAGACGAAGCCATCCGTCGCCAACCACCGGAGATTGAGAATGAGGTGAAGAAACACCGCATGCAGTGGAAGAAGAAACATCAATCAACTCTCTGTGGAGTTTGATTCAAACTCAAATCCTTTATAGAAGAAAAATTGGCGTGTAGCCAATCCTCTAATTCTTTCAACAAAATGTGAACCCAATGCGTTGTGATTTACATACCAAGTGCAACCAAGAGGATGTGAGCTCAAGCAGATACGAGTGAGACAGAGGAGGAAGAAGAAGAACAAGAGTTAGCTTATATAGTCGTTGTATTATGGTGTTATGGCGGTCACTGTAGGTGACTTGAGCTAAGTCAGCAGCCCAAGTTTGGGATCTCCTGAAGCGACTCTGGCTGCCCATCCTGCAAACAAGGAATGGGTGGGATGGTGACGGTCCTCATCACGCCATAGGCGTTCCAGCAGAAGGGGTCGTCCACCAACTCACCCTCTTGCGGCAGCAGCTCCACCTCCGACATGGTGATGTTGGTGCACGGCAGCGTGTCGCTGCAGGCGAAGTGCATCGGCGGGCTCCGCACGTCGTACGTCCCCTTGATGTTGGCGTAGGTCACGCCGGAGACGTACACCGCGGAGCTCTGGTTCTGGCAGTAGCCCTTGTTGGAGCAGTAGTACTGGTCGATGATGATGCAGTTCCTCACGTTCTCCATGTACACCGTGTCGAAGCTGATGTCCGACACCGATCCCATTCCTCCCTGCCACGTTTTGATCCTCACCCCGTTGTCCGAGTTCCGTATCACCGCGTTCTTCACCGACACGTTCGACACGCAAGCCTCGGAGTTGTGCATACCCAGGCTCCCGATGCTGCGCCATGCCCTCGCCGGCGTCAAGCTTTGCTAACAGGATATCAACAAACAGTTGGAGTGCGTAGGATCGATGGCGTTACCTGATGCCATGGCCCGGGCCACAAGTGACGTTCTGTATGTCGACGTCGGAGCAACCGGGGCCGATCGAGATGCAGTCGTCACCTGAGCCACTCAACAATCTCTTCCATCAACACTCGCCATCGAATGGTGGGAATACTACAGCTACTACTACTAACCATTGCTTATCATCGAGTTGTAGATGGTCACGGATCTGGTGTTCTCGATGTGGACGCCGTCGGTGTTGGGGCTGAAGGCCGGCGAGTTTATGGACAGTCCCTCGATGTGCACGTCCTCGCAGGCGTCGAACTTGATGTGGAATTGCGGGCTGTTCTCGATGCGCAGGTCTCTCACGGTGAGATTGCAGCTCATGAAGAACCTGATCAACTGAGTCCACAACAAGAGATGAATGCATCGTCATCAGCACGCTGTTCTGTGAAGAAGCTGCTCGATTTGGTCACTCACCACGGGGCTATCGCAAGATCCCGGCAATGTCGATCCATGAGGACCCTGCAACAACAGCAGTCACTGTCATCATTCCCACCTCAATGTGTGAGCGATTCTAAAAAGAGGTCGCCGTTAAGACATACTCTGTGAGGCTTGCAGGGAAGGCTCCACCAGTCTTCTCCGTTGCCTTCGATGGTTCCTTCTCCTCTCAGAGTCATCCCTTCCAGTTGGTAGAACACAAGCCACTGGTGCTTGCTGTCGGATTTCGGCCAGCACTGGGGTCCGTCGGGTGGCATGACGACTCCATCCACCTGCAGCAATCACCACCTCCAATTCCATCACTGGATTCAACCCGAACAAGTAATCTTTGTGCGCAGGATTACCTGGAAAACAAGTCCCGGCTGGCACGGGCCGGCGAAGATGGTGGAAGTGATCATGAAAACGCCATCCGACGGCACAAGCAGAGTGGCCGATTCCACGGAACAAGCAGCCCTCCACGCCGACCGGAACGCTTCGGTGTCGTCGGTGACACCGTCGCCGACCGCACCGAACGATCTGACATCGAAGACGCAAGAGTCCGAGCTCGAGTTGGAGGGAGTGGCGGTGGTGGAAGCACCGGCGGCAGGTGGGTCAGCAGAGGAGCCCACAGGGGACTGAAGTCTATGACCTCCATTTCCTCTGCGTCCATGACTCTGCTGACTCTTGTGAAAGTGGCTTCTTCCGAGCGACCCACGAGGACCCAACGACAAGAACGCGGTGGCAATGCAGAGAACCAGCAATGCACGAGGAATTCCCATCCGAGACTGTGAAGCTGGAAAAGGAAGAGGAAAGCAGGAAAGCACAACACAGAACAGAGGAGTAAGCCAAGGAAGAAGAAGACCTGGGTCTTCAGCTACTTAAGCTTGCTGCGGTGACATGGGCGAGGAATCAATGAAGGAGATGACACATGTCACCTCCTTGTGGATCAGACCATCATTGTCTCGCTATAAAAAGTGCATCTTGCTTCCATTTTTACCTCGCATCAAATGGAGAAAGTAAAGGGATGGTGACCATAGTCAATTGCAAGTGCAGATTACTTAGTTACAGGTTCTTCTAAAAGTTTGGGAAGTGTAATATGAAGGTTCTGGAGATTCACAGGGTTAGAGTGCCAAGATCATTAAGAACAAGAGGAAGCAAGTGGAGAAGGGTATTCTATTGGTGAAAGGAGGAGTGTGGCCATGGCAGGGAGAGTCCCGTGAACTCTTGTTGTACTATATAGCGCACCGGGGGGGAGGAGGCCACAGGTGGACAAGGAGACAACAGTGGGGAGCAAGTCACGGGTTGGTGCCAACCATGCTCTGTGGTCGACAGCCCCCTTGTGAAGGATCACCCAGGCGTTCTCGGCCATGAAACCACTGCAGCAGGAAGCTGTAACTATGCACACGTTCCTCAAGAAATGTGCTCTAATGGCCACTGCAGGGGGCCATCGATAAGCTCGAGTTAGCTGTTGCAGCAATCATTTTAATCCAAGCTTTATGACACCAAAAGAATAGTCTCATCGCAAGCTCAGGTTGACCTCTCAGAGAAGCTGATCATGTTCGCCTCTGCCACTGGATCTGCTCCACAACACAGTGAATTCAAGCACAAGCATTTCCACTAAATATTTGAAGAAATGACTTAAGAGAAATAAAAGACGCAGAAAACATTACATACTGCCCTGACCTGAGGAAGAAGACAGTGAGAGTACTGGATGCTCCACTCACATCATGCATCTATCTGATCTAACACTTGGGCGATTGCATACAGGGCATTGACAGTTTCATGATATAGTCATGTCAATCATCTTGTAATCCTAAAAAGGCACATTGCGTGCTCTGAAATCAACTCTGATACATTCCGTGACACTCCCTTTTGACTCGTGAATTTGTCGGTTAAGCACAATTATTTTCGTGATACATTCCGTGACACCCCCAAATAAAAAAAGGTGATCATTTATTTTTGTACTATTCATCTCAATCATAATTTAAGGCTAGTATAGTTAACACAAACAAGGTAGACCAATAAACAACTAAATAATATGGACACTAATCCAAAATAGCAATCCAAGAAAATATTTCATCTTAAAAATGATAGATCGGAAAAATATTTTGCCTATATAGAAAAAAAGTTTTCATGATTAATCTATTATAAAAATTATTCTAAATATAATAATCTAAATTAATTATTATTTATTAAAATTATATATATATATTATTATTGATATGAGCGAAGAAATCAAGTTCGAAAACTCATTAGATTTTAATATTTTTATAAATCAATTATAAAATAAACGTTCTGATTCTAAGCTTTGATCACATTATATTTCTTGTATATGCGGGCTTGAATTGCTTAATCCGAACATCATCGATGTGATTCACATAACTTTCAAAATAAATTTTTTTATGTTACTCATATTATCTTGATCTTGTTCCCCTCCATTTCTTTTAAACAGCAACAAAAAATATTTTATCTCAAAAAACTACATAAATTTTATGAAACCACGAATAGCAGGAATCTATAAAAACTGTCGACGAGACTTATTACTTTAGTATCTTAAACATACAAAACATCTTAAAAAATCTTGAAAATTGTACGAAAAATATAATTAAAGAGGCTTCCACCAAGAACTCTAATCCTACCACTAATTTGTAGGCGAAGTTTCTCTGATCGTAGGGGCCTTTTTCGTCAACCCGTGCCCAAGAATCTTCTGGCGGGATCTCGAAGAAGCTACGATTGCCGACGTGGCTACTCCTAAGTCATTCCAATGAGGCACCGATTTATTTCCCCCGTGTTATCTACCGCCTCAGATCGATTCGACGGCCAGGATTCCTCATCGGGTTCGTTGCCCGACTTATCGACGAAGCCAAAGGCGCCACGAGGCGTGCTAACCCCAGATGAGACCGTTGTCCCCGCTCCGCTCACGTGACACGGAAACCCGTTCTGCCAGTCGCCACGTGTCACTCTCCGGCCACGAGGAGGTTCCCCACCCGCACGTGGCCGTATTTGGCCCCCCACCTGCCGGTCGCCCGAGACCTATTATAAATGACACGTGGAGGCGGCCTTCCCTCTTTGAGTGCGCGAAAAGCCATCAACATACCGATAAGGTCCAAAGAAGCACAGAGAAGGCAGGCAGCAACCCTGAGAGTAAGAAGAAACCGTATATTGGCGCTGTTCTTGGATTGATATACCATCAAGGTTGGATTTCGAGGAGTGTTTTGGTCGCCCTTTATCGGAGAAGTGGGGGGGACATTCCTTGGATTCGAGATGGTGGCTGGAGCAGGGGTTATCCATCAGAGCATCCCCGTGCTGGACGTGCAGTATCGATGCATCGCCAAGGAGATTGAGGGGATCGTCAACATGTCCGCGGCAGCAGTGGCTCCCTCATCGCCGGCGTTTCGGCAGGCGGAGCGGGGACTGGAGGCTGCTGCGGCGGCCGCGGTTGATCTTGCCGTTCCCGAGCGGGTTGGCTTCAGGCTCTTCTTCTTTCAATTATGTTCTTTCTTGGGTGTTTATTCCAATGGAATTGATATGAAGACTCATACTCTTCTAAATCATAATTGTTGGATCTTGTTCGTGATTCATCAGAGTGTTTTGATGATCTCTTTCTTTCTGCGGTACATTCACTGACTTCCTACATTACTATTTCATTTTCGATTCATAATAGGATTTGAGTGCATCTACAGAGCCACCTCAGTTTGTTCCTAGCATCCGTTCAGGTAGCTTTTCCGACATCGGGTACCGGAGTTCCATGGAAGATGAGCATATCCGTATCGATGATCTTTCGGCACCCTTGGGCTCTCTGCTTAGGTGCCCTACACCGAGTGCCTTGTACGCGGTAAGCAATCGATATATCCATCTTTGAGCTTAAAGCAGCCTCACATGAATGTCAGAACTGATGCAACTCTACTCCGCTGCAGTTGTTTGATGGTCATGGAGGTCCAGATGCGGCTGCCTACATTAAGAGGCATGCAATTAGGTTTCTGTTTGACGATGCTAAGTTTCCTCGGGCATCATCAGAAGCTGACAAGGATTTTGTGGAATCTGTTGAGAACTCGGTTCGTCAGGCGTTCCTTCTTGCAGACCTTGCCATGGCTGAGGACTGCACTGTTAGCAGCTCTTCGGGGACTACGGCACTCACAGCATTGGTTTTTGGGAGGTAATGTACGTTACCTTGTTTGTACCTGTTGTTTCCATGACACAAGCTTCCGAGACTGATCCTTTTTGCCTTACTGAGTGCAGGTTTCTCCTGGTAGCCAATGCAGGCGACTGCAGGGCAGTTCTATGTAGGAAAGGCAAAGCAGTCGAGATGTCACAGGATCATAAGCCTATCCATGCAAGCGAGAGGCAGAGAGTCGAGCAGTGCGGGGGTTTTGTTTACGACGGCTACCTCAACGGCGTCCTCTCGGTCACGCGAGCCTTGGGAGACTGGGACTTGAAGGTGCCGCCGCAAGGCTCGCCTTCACCGCTCATCGCAGAACCGGAGTTCCGGCACACCATCCTGACAGAGGACGACGAATTCTTAATCATCGGTTGCGACGGGATATGGGACGTCATGTCAAGCCAGTACGCGGTGAGCGTCGTGCGCAGGGGCCTCAGGCGGCACGACGACCCCCAGCGGTGCGCGAGGGAGCTCGTCATGGAGGCGCTGAGGCTCAACACTGCCGACAACCTCACGGTTGTTGTGGTCTGTTTCTCTGAGAGTACGGCAGTTCGGCTTCGGCCCGTCGCGACCGGCAGCAGCGTCCCAGTTTGAGGTGCTGCAAAAGCTTGTCAGCCGAGGCCCTTTGCAATCTCAGGATCTGGCTGTGTAACGTTGATGGAGATTGTTTGTAGCTTAATTTGAAAAATTAAGCTGATGATGATGAAAACTTATGGTAGGTTATCGTCCCTTTTTTTCCCAAAAAATAGCAGCTTTTTCTTTTTCAGATCTTCATGTTTCTTGTTGGGTGGAGGGACGGCATGTAAATAAATAATATTGTGGCTGGAGAAGAAGAAAATACTTTGGAAAATCACAAAAGAGAATATTTCACAGGTTGCTGATATTTAAACTATCAACGAAATAAATTGAAGGCAAGAACATCATCAATGTAACCCGACTATAACATCAAATCACCTACTTTATTACCATTGAGGAAGACAAATGATATGTGAAAACAGCACAATCATTTATTAATAAAATAATATACTACCTGCAAGCGGGAGCTTAAGTCTAGCTTAATCATTATTCCATTATAGGGTATATCATTAATAAAATAATATACCCTATAATGCATCCATCTCAACGACACTAATGTTTCCAGATATGCTTTCAATTGCTCTTAATCTAAGAGGCATAATACAACAATCACGACAATCGAGATGAATCTCAATTCTAGTCATCATTCCTTACTCTATAAGCAATATCATCACTTTCTGCTTCTTAAACTAGTAAATCCACATATCTAAGACTCTCTTTCACAACATTCTTATGCATCTTTTTGTTAAAAAGTAGCATCTTATGTTTTTAGTCCCAATAATACTTGATCTAATATACACCGTGACGATTCAGTGAGGACAAGCCTAAAAATATCACCCATTATAGAGGCCAAAAGATAAGAACTTGAAGCCAGTCAATAATACAAGCTTAGAATAATGATCAATAGACAATCTTTTTTGTCGCTACGTTTGTATTCATCAAGATAGAATGTATTGCAACCCTAAACTTATGAAATTACAAGACACCCTAAACTAGTTAAAAATGATTCAAAAATAACAAATTGGTCACAAAGAGTCAGACTACTTTCAATCTTGTGCGGTGCAAGAGCACTTATAAAAAGTAAACTCTTGATAAATACGGTGGGAAACTATTGTCATCACCTCGTAAAGAGGTAAGACTCAGGATTGCACAAGCAAAGTAACGACGATAGGTTTTATTAGGTACAAAGGACCCTCTCTCAAAGGTTCAACAATTACACACAAAGACCCCACAGACAAATGGCAGCAAAATGATCAAGGAAGGACCCTTTGCCAAGGACAAGTAGACTCACCAAATAGGAAGACCCACAATCCCTGAAATAGACCTGAAGACCCCTGTCCAACGAAGTATCATCTGGGGGGTTCAAAAGGGCTGAGATGACAAACATTTTGCATCACCCTGCTCAGTCCAAATTTCCCCTCAAATTATGCAGGATTTGGTTGGATTTTGTCTATTTTAAGTTAGCATGTCGATCAATTGAAGAGCTCTGCTGACAAAACTTACAAGCAGAAAACTACAGCAAAATAGAGGCAGTCCCCAGATTTGTGGGATTCGAGTCCTCGACGGAGCACATTCCCTAGCCGACTTCCTTTTTTCCATTAAACTGACCCATTTGCAAGAAAGTTTCACTTGGGTACTAACAGCTTCGATGAAACAACACTTCCAGGACAGGTTGATGGTCCCAAGTCCAAAGTATATTTGTTAGAGAATTATAATTTAGGGGGACCAGACAGCAGGAAGATAGTAATGAAAACCTAGATGTCAAGCTAACTTCATCTACATCAAAAATTAACCAAGAAGATAATTTCCTAGTGGCTGAAAAGAGCGATCCTTATGCATTAGATAAGTACATCTGCTTGAAATTATTAAGGCTTCAAGGACATCAAAGATTTTTAGTTCATTACATTGCTTTCCCTTCCAAACGTAAAAAGATCAAGATGGAGGAGCACATGCACATCTACCCAATCGACTGAAGAAACAATGCACATGTTGAGTCAGGAACAAATCCAATATTTACATGCGTGTCATTTGATTCTCACCAGTCAAACTGTTATGGAGCAAAGCAATGCAAATAATTCTAAGTTGTACGATCAACCAAAGACAACACTTTTAGAAGAAAAATTAATTCAAATCATCAAATATAGCATCAATCCATCATTAAGACAGAACTAAAATAACGAAAACAGACTGTTCCAACCGCATAAAACTAAATCCAATTTCAATTATTTAACCTTTGTGTTCAGTAGTCACATATCCTTAAACCAGGCGTGAGATTATTCAATCACTCACCTTGCGCCTTCTGGTAGACGTAGGTGAGGCCGCACTTGCCGCAGTAGTGGCGGTCGAAGTGGTTGGCCATGAAGGTGCCGGCACCGCACTCGGCGTTGGGGCATTCCTTGCGGAGGCGGGTGACCTTGCCGGTTGCGTCGTCGACCTTGTAGAACTGGAGCACGGCGAGCTTGACCTTCTTCTTCTTGTGCTTGATCTTCTTGGGTTTGGTGTAGGTCTTCTTCTTGCGCTTCTTGGCGCCGCCGCGGAGGCGGAGGACGAGGTGGAGCGTGGACTCCTTCTGGATGTTGTAGTCGGCGAGGGTTCGGCCATCCTCGAGCTGCTTTCCGGCGAAGATGAGACGCTGCTGATCCGGCGGGATGCCCTCCTTGTCCTGGATCTTTGCCTTCACGTTGTCAATCGTGTCCGACGATTCCACCTCGAGGGTGATCGTCTTCCCCGTCAGCGTCTTCACGAAGATCTGCATCTTGTCGCCCCTAGGCTGCCACCGTTAGGGTTTGGCGTGTCAGGAAATGGTTAGGAGGGAAGGGTGCGAGGCGGCGGCGCTTAGGGTTTTGATCTATATACGTAGAGATTGAAGGGGGGTGGGGAGGGGATTTCGATATGCTGCTTCGCGAGACATTTTAGGCTAGTTTAATTTAATTGATCTGGAACGTTGATATGGTGATGCTTGCTTATATTATCGTTGCGCTTAGGCTGTCTAGCGGTACAACATACACGGAATCTTGATCATCCGTGATAACCAGATCTGGACCGTCGATGGAGATCGATACAGGGACTGGGGGTCTGTT
Source organism: Musa beccarii (assembly GCA_024322285.1). NCBI lineage: Eukaryota > Viridiplantae > Streptophyta > Magnoliopsida > Zingiberales > Musaceae > Musa > Musa beccarii. The sequence goes on along the minus strand of CM044401.1, from coordinate 21,484,512 downwards.
TGGCATGTTTCTGTTTTGTGTTTTTTCTACTTTTCGAAACAAAAACTAGAAAACATGTTTGCTCGAACGGACGATACAAATCGAATCGGATACATCCAATTCATTGCCCGCTAAGAGTCCGATTGATGCCAATTTGAATCCAAACTCGGATTTGATAAGAGAGATGACGAATTGGATCCATAAATCGAGTTGCAACCCATCCTCTTTTCAACCCCTGAGATCTATTTCAATTGTACAAATTGATGTTATTGATCCAATTGAACAATAAGATACATTTATCAATTAAGCATCAAAATGAATCATAAACGCATTATATATGAGTTTATCACGAGGTTAATATTTTTTTGAAGTTAATCAGAGGTCGAATTCAATGAGTTACATGATTAGTTGTTGCGGTTGACGAACTCAAATCAGCTTCTAACATGCTTGAGTTAGGCTCTCGAAATAGATATGGAACATTGAAGATTCTAACCTCATTAAATATACTCATATTTATCATTTATAACCCTTCCTCCCTAGCTAACTAGGATTAGAAAAATATTTTTTCTTTGAATTTTACGGATGTGGTGAAACCAACTATTGCGGTCTTTTGTCATTTTTTATGACATCACTATTACATGTCAAGTTTATGCATTTTATAATTTCGAATTGTAAATCTAATCATAAGTTATTCAATATAAAAATAATTATACTTATAATATTAATTTTATGGTGATTTGTTAGACTTACTTATCAAAGATAGAAGGTTTAAAATTTTATTTGATATATTTTTATAATGATGGTTATATATATATATATATTTGTGAATCACTGTAGTGTGAGCTCCTTAAAGACACAGTGATAGCTTTGAGCATGATAGCATCTCAGTGTATTATATTCCTCAGATAGCTGTGCACTGTTCTGCATTGATGATGCCATTTAAAGAGTCTCTCTCAGGTGGGGACGGAGATGGAGAGAAGCATTGAAAGCTAAATGATCCTTACACATGAAACAAACAAGCCTTTCACCATGCAAAACATAAGTAAATGTTGAGGTAGGACGAGGTGGAGGTGGGCACCTCTTAAATGCAATTCAAAGACATTATGATTGCAAACCTGTGTTGAACAGATGTGATGCCAGACAAGGGTTAGTGGTTAGCACCAAGAAAGGAGACCTAAAGTATAGGAACCTGGCCTGGTCTCAATCAAAGAAATAGTCTTTCAGCATCATCCTGGCCCATATGCACCCTATCATTACATATGCAGCAATGTCAAGTGTTACTGCCAGGGTTTTTGCATCCTTGCCTTTTACAGGTGAAGATATAACCTAGTTTTTGTTTTCTTGTATGGCTTTCCAACTTGTATACAGTTCAAGAATTGTTGAAGTCATGCAGAAGTTTCAGAATGTAATGTTTTCTGTAACACATGTAACTTGATATCTCTTCCCTTAAGATTTCTTGATCAATAAACATCAGAAGAAGGTTTTATCTTTCCTTCTCTTTCTGAAGCTCAAATGGGCTATTCAAGAATGCAAATTTGGGTATCTCTCCCATGTTTTGACGAACTTATATTATGTAACGTCATACAATAATATGGTCAAAAGAATAAGGTCTCAGAAACTATCATGGCAACAAGGTCACATGATCTGCTATATGTTTCTTGTATGCGAAGCATATCTCAGCACCAGAGCACGTGGCTGACTTGATGAGGATTGTCCTGATGCATGCGAAAACCAAAGTAGATTTCGCCCAGATTCAGCTCAAGTGGGTATTAGAACTTTCATGGAGTCTTTTATGCTTGGAGTTATATGCTATTTATACATCCACTTCCTAGACTGAATAAAGACAAGCTGGTGAGAAAGTCCATGCGATCGTATCAGCATCCTTGTGCCTTTCACCTTATCAAACCCATCTATGGTGGCATCCAAAACTTCAACATGATGAGGAAAGCTTTCCCAAAAGACATGGGGTATGCATCATAGCAGACTGACATACAAAACAAAGGACTGTAAAGATCCATAACCTCGATGGGTCACAAGAAGAATAATACACTGCCTTAACCACATGTGAAACCCCACTGTATACAAAGACACAGTATCGTCGACATAGTTGCAGAAGCAACATGCTACAGATGACAACCATACGGTGGAGTAAATATAAGCAAAATAGCTCAGGAGGGATAGAGGGGAGGAGAGGGGAAGAGGAGGCCACGAAGGTAGGAAGATAGTTCGTATTGACTCACTCCACGTGGAGTTAGGAGACGAGGGGATTAAATAGAGAATTTGGCCTTACAAGGTCAAGAAAAGGTCTTACAAGGTCAAGAACAGTTCAACCTGCAAGCCATGGTGTGAAGAAGGATAGACAAGAAAAGAGGGGAGAAAAGCTCAGCTAGGATAGCACCATCCTGGAACTAAGAAGAAGAAGATACTTCAGAAGGGGAATCACTATGGAGTACAAGGATCCCTTGGCCTTTAATCCAACTTCTTGCCATGTCTTCCTGCTGCAGTACCGCTACGGGTTCGGAGGTTGGCACCTGCAAGAAAAAGAGAGTCACAGAGGGGACGAAGAAGGTGAACACAAGCACGCTTTCGTTTGTTCGCCTTCTCTTACCCAGTGGAACCGATAGGAATCCACATCTTCCATCCTCCAACTTCAGACCTAAGACAGAAGAAAGAAGAGTGCAATGCAAGGTCATGCAAATGGCCAAGATGTTTCAAGACATGGGGAACACAGTCATAGCTAGCTCACGTTCAGGTGTACATACCTCAACTAGAAAAGCTTTGGTACACTCACAGAGAGTGGGAGAGACCAAAGGGTTTGAGGGAAGTGATCAGGAAATGTTCTCAGTACCGAGAGGAGCAAAGGGATGCAAGGACTCAACTCACTCATTTGGGATGGTGGGTTTATAGTATTAAAGAGAGGAGGGGATAAGGCCACAAAGGGCAGATGTGAGTCTCTCTTTTGAACGACCCACATGGAGGAGTTTGGCATGAGTCTTAGGGCTAGGGTTAGGTATACACTGGGGTAGCTTCTTAGGCTGCCCAAACTTGGTCTTTTAACTTCCCTCATGTGCAGACTTTTGCATGATTCATGCCAATAAGTAAAAGATTGATTATATGAATAATTTTTTTTATATAATATGATTATTTCATTTATATCAAACAATATTTTAATTCTTGATCGGGTTTCAGACGATAATATCGTAGCTCCGACAGATAAATTAATATAATCTTTATTACCAGTAAAATATTAACCTTTTTCTTCATATACATTGTTGCTTGTATACTCGACTAATATTAATCTTTTTAGTATTATCAGTAATAAGTTACAAGAGTATCACTAGCTAGATTTACTAGGAAAGACTTTGATAGATTATTACAAGATTTCAAAAAAAAAAAAGTTTTCGATTTTATTTTTTAAGTATACACAGATGAATATATCTAGAAGAAGAAGCAATCGCATTGCAACAATTTAAACAGCTATGTCCTGCCTAAACTTTACTATAGGTTTGGTGTTAGCTTGATTTGCTGTGGAAACATGTGGGTCCTAATTGATGATTATACTTAAAGCATATGCTGTCTTCCTTTGACCAGATTATGCAATGGATTAGTAAACAAAGACCTAAAACCATAGCCTAGAGGAGGACATTTTGGGAAGTGCAACAGGAACTGAGCACAAGACACCATGTTTGCTGTGCACATGTAAACAAATAACAAGAATGGCTTTGATGGCCGTATACATTTGGCTACAGCTATGGAAACCACACACAGTCTTTGAGGAGGAGAGAAGAAGAAGAAGCCCCCCACACCTCTCCATTTCTTTACGACAAAGAGCGGGTCCCACCTTGGTGGTACCTGATGTAGGTAGAAGCCAAGCTACCATTGCAGTGACACTGTAATGAGATGGGGATGGAGCCGTGGCTGTGCTGTTTATGGCACAGTAGTCAGGGGTCCCATGCTCTCATCACACCACTCTTCTTCCTCCGGTTAGGAATTATGAGACATGAGGGAGGAGGAGGAGTCTTCTTGTTGTTGGTGGAGGATCTTCTCAGACTTGTACTTCCATTTGGATTAATCTAATTCTCCCTTCCTTCCTTGACTTCATTAAAGACATAAGGCAGTGGCAATAAAGAAACAGCAGCAGCGCCACAGTGCGTCTCGGCATCCAACTGCAGATATCAGTGGTTGCATCAGTGCATGCAAGTCTGCCTTCTCATTCAAGACTTCACCTCTTTATTGCGAAGATGTAACTCCACTAGTTTCAGTCCCCTCGTCTCTCTGTCACTGTAGTGGTGCTGCTGGCTTCGGTCTCTCTTCCCGAAGATTCGAGCCAAGCTTTTGTATGTTTGTATTCTAAAGATGTGGGGATTTCCTGTAATCACGTGAAGTAGAGATCCACATCCAGGGGAGAACAGAGAGGCTGAGGGGGACCTTTCATGAGAATGAGGACCAACTCGTTCAATGCGACCGTGTCCTCTCCACTGTAAACTTGCGCTTCATTGGAGCCTCAGAGCATGAAGTCGATGCCACTCTCAGTGGATTCGATGGCGCGTACGTTCGTATTGTCGAGCTGTGCTTTGGTTTTACGCGGGCAGCCACGCCATGTCCATTCTGAGGTTGGTGGTTTCTGTGGTGTTTGATGGCGGCCTTATTGATGACACACACCCTGCAACTCCCTGGTACTTGTTTAGTTTCGGATGAGTAATTGATATGGGGAATATTTGCCTCGATCCGGAGCTCGACATGCAGCAGCCACGACGACAAAAAATCCTCAACCGATGCCCCCACCACATCGGCAAAATCTAACAAGATATATTCAAAAGCGACCGGGGAGGACCGACCATAAAAGTAAAGATGGATACAAACTCGTTTTCCTCTTTGTGTCGTCTAATCGCATCTTTAAATTCTAACTTAGCGTATCAGAAGGATCATGTCGAGGCTTCACTGGGCACTGATCTTAATGCAGAAAAGACGTGGCACATCACGGGACCTTTTTATGCGGATCGGGTTTGAACCAATTCGAACTGGTCAACTCTCAGTCATCCACCGACATCAGACCACATCAATAATGAAACTTTTATTTCCCCCTCAAAAAATTGGATGTTAAATATCTAATGTTCACCCCTTCGATTAAAATATTATATATTACTTGATTATTTAAAATTTAGACACACATATATATCTCCTTCAAATATTTATATGTTTAATATACGTCTAATCAATTAAATTTAACTATAACAAATTTTAGAAAAGTTAAAATTTAAGTACATGAATAGTCATTTATTACTTTCACCTATCATGGATAAAATTATTAACTATAATGACATATATATTTATATATATACACATATATGCTACATTTAAATTTAAAGACGCAAACAAAACTAATTTTGAAGGATTATATACCTACATATAATTTTATTTTTTTCTCATATATACAATTATGACGTAAGAAATCATTGTCCACATGAACCTATTATTATTCTATTTACCCCTTGAATAAAGTAAATACAAATATTCTAAAGAATAATACGTCAGAATTCAATTTAATGCGTCACCCGGCAACAGAGCTTGACTCCGGACAGTCAAAGAAACACCAAAGAGTGCACAAAAGGTATATATATATATATATATATATATATATATATATATATATATATATATATATATATATATATATATATATATATATATATATATATATATGGGTTCGTCAAATAAGTTTGAATCAGTGTACCAACTGATCGATTGTATAATACGGATCTCTTCGTAATGATATATAAGTGTCAATACGATGAAACGCACTAACAACACGAAAAAGGGTCAAAAATAACATAAAAATTTTCTTTAAAATAAAAAATTAGATTAATATTTTTAAGTTAAAAATTAAAATAAATTTAGTATAATTTTAGTAAAAATAATCTAAATGAAGAAAGAATAATGATATATATTTTTCAAACTTTGTGGTATATTTCGGATCGTCCTTTTGTTAATATTAAATTATTATAAAGAAATAATTTAAATTATTAGATTATTTATTAAATAATTTAAATTTTAAATTTTAAATTAATTAAATAATTGATCGATGAATATATTTGGTTTTATTATAAAAAAGAACAATGGGACTCCATAAGTAATGGATTGAATTCTTGATCCTATATATGTATATCAATTTGATATGTTTGTTGCACCCAATCTTAAAATTGATCCTGTAACATACTATATTGATACGACATATGTCATTAGTAGATAAATATGATGATGGTTGTAGTCTAATTATCATGAACATACATGTTCAAGATAGCTTCTAAAGTAAAATACGATTGTGGTAAGCATCAGTGCGAAAGTTAGAGAATATCAAAACTTCTACTTTCACCACTAATCTGTTACTTTGTATTAAAGATTGATCACTATATTACTACTCAAAAAAGAATGATCAACCGTTATCATAATGCTATTTGTCATAATATTCTCTATAATACGAAAATTGTGAATACAACGAGCTTTGTTTTATGCCAACATCGTGTAGACTCTATTGTATTTGCTCAAAATTATCTACTACATTTTCCTTCCTCTTCCATGTATAAATTTTATAGAGTTTTATAATTTGAATATTAGGTGATATATGTAAAATATTACTCCTCGGTGTTGGAAAATCTGTGGGCAATATCATATGCACAGCGGAAGAATAAAAAATAAAAATCCTAAATTTTCACAAAAAGGCTTCGTCATCGTGCGAAGATTGGTGCGTAAAAATTTGTGAAATTTAAAACTACGTATAAGAAAAATGTTACCTATAGAGATCATATATTCCTGAATTTCTATAGATATATGGGAGAGGATGAAGGAGGTCAAGTATCCTTCTCTCTAGCAATGATCCACACGATAAGGGCTGTAAAGATGCTCATCAAAGGGAGAGAAGAATATGAGGTGGCACCCAAGAGAGCACTGGTTCCCTCCTATTTATAAAGGCCACATGTTAACTTAATCCTAATGGATTATGTCCTATTGGATACTGAATCTTCATCCAATTACCTAAGCCTCTTAAATTATTGGGTCTTTACCCAATAATCTCTTATTAGCTCTTATTAGATCTCATCCATGGGATCCACTAATTTAGAGGCTTATTAGATATCCAATAAGATAGGAGCTCTAACGGATATCTCATATCTGAACCTCTACTCGTCACAGCATCTATCAAATGTGTATGACCCTCTAGGCTCAATATCGAGCTAGCTATGAGTCAAATATATCAGAACTCCTTCTATCTTAATAAATTATTATATCCATAATAATTCACCCAACTCATCGACTACAAACGTACTAGGCCACTACGCCACAGTCCACAGACGATACAAGAAAATTCAATCATTTAGACCTATCTATTCTAAGTTATCATGTACTTATAGTCATTCATCTATCTAATATCTAACAGATCGTATATCGAGAATAGTATTATCAGGCTCATATGGTTTCTACTCGAGTCTCACTCTAATTGGATTCTCCTGAAGAACTCTTTCTCTTTCAATCTGAATGACCTTGGCTAGGGATTTGTCTAAGCAAGAACATATGAGATATTACTCTCATGACACCGAGAGAAGATGATCCTCTATCGATACTCAATAGTTCTCATAAGATTGGCTGCCACTCCTAATGACTGATTGTATTAGATCTGAAACTTCCAAACCTATAACTCTGGTATTAAAGAGTGGAGTACTCATATATGACATATTTAGTATCTCAAGTCTAAGGACTAGATATAAAACTGAAACTACAAAATTTTTGTTTGATAATAAGGTATCATCATCTATCCAGCACTTCGTAAACGAATCAATTAGTGAGCTCATTCTCCAGTGAGCACATGTATTGTATCCTTAGTGTCCCCACACGAGCAGCTATGAGACCAGCTGTCTCTATCATTTAGATAGATATACAGTATACTAGTCTATCTGGTTATCTCAATGTCCCTCTTGAATAACCTATGACCAGAATTATTTATGGTATGTGTTTAAAGGTAAATCAGTCTTATTATCGTGATTTTATCATGATCTGATTCTCATTTCAAAGATTCATGGACATCACAATACATATAACAGGTAATATAAAGTGAAAAAAATATCAAAGAAATAATAAGCAAAAAGAATAACTATGATATCACACATGTCATCACTCACGTTATTAACTTGTAAGGCACCTATGACTAACTCTCAGTCCATGCACAATCCTTAAACTATGTAAACATGACCATTAACTCCCCACCATCACTGTCATCTTTGACTGTGACATTGTTGTCTACGTCATTATCATATCTCTGGACTAAGTGAATTATTGAAAATGATTGAAAATGTATCTCATTACCTGACTTGATTTTTTCCAACAATGTAACTGATGCTATTATCTTTCCCTTTACCTTTGCCTTTATTTTTGCACACTTGGTAGACAATAGATAGTTGGGTATCTCTAGTTCATCAAGTAGTTTGACTCGATGTTATCCGACTCCTATCATATTTTGATCGAGAGAGATCTACCTCCTATTAGGGATGTATTTTTTTTTTGTATTACCTCAATGATAAAAATGCAAAGAACATAGAAGATCTTCTGCCTCATCAAGTAGAGGATCATCTTGGCTTTTTACTGCTTCGACCCACTTTAACATCAACTGTGAATTTTTATTATAATATTGGAGGTCGATGAAATCAATTTTTAGTTGCTCTAGTTCAATATCTAACTTGGCACTTGGCATATTGCAAGATTCGTCGTATGTTTATACATACACAAAATATATATATATATATATATATATATATATATATATATATATATATCCAACCACCTATATGATAGTCTATTGTGGATCTTCATATAAATCAATATGAATATTGACCAGTTACGTTTGCAATCACTCGATATTGTCGTTTGTGAAAATATAAAAATGATAACATTTCTTAAATTTGGTACACCCCCTTCAAATTATAATCACAACTCAGATTATAAAAAGATATAAATATGACTTTATTTATATAATAAATAATTAATATCAAATATAATTTATAATCAACGTATGTATAACTTTCCCTTACTAGAATTTATATTGTAATAATACGATGCAACTACATCATCGGAGAATGAACCAATCATTTTTTGAAATAATCAACCCTCCATAATAGTATTAGTTGCATTAATAATATTTAGTAAGAGTTGATATATAACATTTTTTTAGTAATGATAATAAATCTGATCACATTCTAAGACAATACCAAAATGAATAGTTGAATTTAGATAATATGCTATAAGATAAATAATTTTGTTAGTAAGAATTTTTAAATATTAAAAAATATTAATTAAATTATATTGAATATGAGTTTACTTGCATTATGGATATATTTGTCCATATGAACTTTGATCCTTTGATCGATAACATGTAAATATTGCTCTAACTTAAAATCATCTATGAATATTTTCTTAATGTCATCTCTAATTCTAATCAATATATGTATAAGATAAGACATTTGTGAACACTTATCAATAACGATCTTACGTAGGATAATGTAAAGTAATGTCACTCATGTCATAATTTTATTTATGATATCCTAAAATATAGAAGAAGGAATAATTTTTTTATTTTTTTTCATTGCTTGATCTTGAATATCTGAAATCAAATTATTCCTATTAGGCAACTATTGCCTTGAGACCATGTCTCTTTTGCTATATTGACATTAATGTAATAAAATTTTTAGTAATCTAAGTAACTCCAAGTCGAAGTATCTCGCCATATGTATACTTTTGTATTGGATAATGGATTTAATGATGATTATATATAAACTTTATGATTGACTGCGCCCAAGCTATACACTTATTGGCTTATGGTAGCTCGCTAATTTTCTTCAGTATTAGATCTATGCAATGGAGTCCAAAATAATACTTTTTTTTATCAATTATAAATCAACATTTAAAAAATTGACTCTATTGTTGGTGATAATCTAGATAATATATTATGATCTAATCTCTTTTAATATAGTGTCTATTAGATTTTTAATATATTTTATATCTTGAATCTTATTAAAAGTATTAATTAATTTATAAAAATATAATTTATTTTTTACAATACATAAAAAAATTAATGATATTCATTATTGTTGGCCCCATCTAATTATCACACATCAGTGTCACATCATATTTGTCTCACTATTTTTTAAAAAATTTGATTCAATACTCCAAATATACTATCTTTTCATTTAAGTACACATTGTGAATCTTCTTTTATGTTAGAAGTTTAATCCCTGTGTCAGTCTTTTTAATTGAGGGGATCATGCTATGATAACAGGGACCTTAGATAGTGTTTGCGAGAATACTATAGAAATTAAACCATTTAGCTATTGTCTTTCCAATATCCCATTAATTTTCTTTTTTATATGTCAATTGTGTCTGCTTTGTTGTTTCTAGAGGAGAGACTTACAAATCAATATTAATAATATCTAGTATTGATTTTATACCAAGTTCTTTGATAAAATTATAAATTTCATCCTGCCTGAAGCTATTAAACTATTTCAATTAAGGAGGGATAATTGACTGCTTCGTCATGGCCAACATTTAGAATCTTTGTGGCATATACTCATTATCACTATCACATTCTTATTGTGTGTCAGGTCATTGATGTTTTATTATTTTCTTTTATATATACCGATGCTTGATGCACAAATGTCAACTATGAGATTCGGGTCAATATCATCGCCATAACCCTCACATTCAACATAAATTGATTCATATATAGTTTTGTAGTATTCTTCCTTAGCTTTTATCTTTTTTTAAATTGTATCTTCTCTTATTTATTATAATTTATCTTGAAATGATTTACGGACCTATGTTAGAGTCTTTTTTGTATTTTATAACATTGGGATATCTACTTGCCAAATATATTTTCACCGGGATGATTCTTCTACTTTTGCTAATGTATTCATAATAAATATATTATCAATGATAATGGTTCTCACATATCTTTCAGGTATGATCTTTAGCATGTATTTATTCCTTTGGTGTCATATTATTACCAAAATTAAATCAAATAAATAAGCTATGATTAGCTTTAATTTGAAATAACAAAGTTTGATTATCCCTAATTACTCCATAATTAGCTCTAATTTATCATAATAAATATGTCAAAATCTCTAATAATTATTAAATATATAAAATTAACCCATTCTAATAATTATTAAATACATAAAATTAACCCAATAAAGGGTCAAATAATGATAAATTTATTATTAAATATAATACTTATAATATTTAAAAAATTTGTTAAACGCTAATTAGTCCTATTTTACTACAATAATTACGTCAAACACACTATGAGACATTAAATATATAAATTTGATTTAATATATGTCAACTTATATTAAAATTATTATCAAATATGCTAATCATATAATTAACATAGTTAATTACTCTATAATTATTTTTTCACCATTATAAACATTAAATATATTTAATTAACCTAATATAGATTAGATTTTGATTAAATTAATATTAAATACACTAATCATAGTATTAACATAGTTAATTAATCTTTAATTCACCCTCTTTTATCATTGTCAAATACCCTAATAGATACTTAAGACATTAAATTGATCCAATATGAGTCAAATTTTGATTAAATAATAATTAAAATCATTAATCATGATATTAAAAAAATATTAAACTATAATTAAACCTATTATACCATTACAAATATATAAATTATCTTAATATGTATTAAATATAAAGATTTGACTGAGTAAGTATTTAATCTCAAAAAATAAGTATTAAACACACTAATTATAATATTAAAGGTCTTAATTTAAAAAATTACTCCTCAATTACTACTATTCTACATCATAAATATCTTAAACAACAAATTAAATATGGAGAACAGATAATAGACTTAATCATCTTATAAATTATTAAAAACTAAGAAAACAAATATTCCTTCGATTAAAGTTTTTTTAACTTCAATGTTAAGTCTCCCTAATTAGTTTTTTAGGTTTGATTCAAATCATAAATTACAACTTTCCCAATTGATGATTGATATAAATTTTTAATTTTTACAAATTTCATTGGTACCGATCGATACAAATCAGTAATAATCATATTTTAACTATCCCAATTGGTATTGACTTTATATATGGTGATACAATGTCTTTTAGCGTATATCACCACATACTAATCTCTTATTGGATCGATATGTACTATTCATATCGAACAATATATCGTGATATGATAAACCTTTACATATATATATATATATATATGGATATATATGTGTATATATATATATGTATATATATACATATATATATACTTACATTTATATATATATATATATATATATATATATATATATATATAAATACATATATATATATATATATATATATATATATATATATATACATACATACATATATATATATATATATATATATATATATATATATATATATATATATATATATATATATATATATATATATACATATATATATATATATATATATATATATATATATATATATATATATATATATATATATATATATATATATATATATATGTATATATATATATATATATATATATATATATATATATATACATATATATATATATATATATATATATATATATATATATATATATATATATATATATATATATATATATATATATACATATATATATATATATATATATATATATATATTCAACTCTTGTTTGTCGTTCAGATTACAAGCTGAAACAAGCGTTGATCGAACTCCAGCGTTTTATCACTTGGCTTAAAAGTTTCGGCTCGTCACCTCTACGAGTCATTTGGGTCGCACATTTAACGAACACAGGCGCAAAGACCACGGAGCAGCACTCGCTGATACCATGGAAGTCGTAGCCTTCATCAAGGATGTAACGTCGACCGTAGAGTGTCTGCTAGTGGTCTGGGGAAGTGGCTACAAGCAGTCCTTGTATCTGGTCGTCTTCTTATCGTTACCTCACATCCAACGAAAAATGATTGCTGTCATCATGTGGATAAAGGTAGGAAGATGGTAGCTTTGCGTTTCCCAGTGATTCAGATAAAAGCGAACTCCCGACGATTTTCCAGCACAAAGCGTCATCTAACCGAGGCTGTAGATAGAGAGGACGATGCAGAGTTTGGTGGCATCGGCCTACCCATCATCCTTCCCACTCAATTTCCTTCGCTGTTCCAGATCTCACTGCTTCCTACAGACGACATCTTGCAGCCTTAAAGAGGTGAGCAAGAAAGGCCTTAAAGACACCTGGCCTTCTATTTCCCTTACCCTCTTCGGCGCAGGCTTCTTCTTGGGTCCGCTTCTTGATGGGCTTCACTCAAGGGTGAATCTTATGATCTACCAAAATGGAGCAGTTGATGTTGGCCCTCTGCACACCAATATCTGGGTACCACCCTCTTCTGGTCTCTCTGTTTGTTCTACTCTTACGTGCTTTGTAGTGCCTTGAAGGTGTTTGATGGAATGATCTTTAACCTGCGATCAGGTCCCTCCGATGCTCGGGGCATTTTATTGCACTGTGGGACTGTTGCAGCTACTTTTGGATGAAAAAGCACCTTCCAAATCGAAGGTTGGAGTAGGGAGTGTGGAGAAGACAGCAATCTCACTGATGTATGCCATCTCAGCTGTTTGCTTCCCCTTGTGTTTAGGGTCTTCAACCTCATGCAAGTCTCTGGTTTTGGTTCATCAGAACACTTGCAGCTTTCATCGAATTGAGTGCTGAACTGTACAAAGCTGGAGTGGCTGACAATGTCGAAGCCTGCACCTTGTTTGCACTGGCAGAGTTCATATGGGTTTTCCTGGACGGCACATGGCTTGGATTTGCCTTGGCTTGCTTTGTTGGTGTTGCATGCCCCCTAGCTGAGATTCCAATGATCAAGTAAGGAGTATTCAGCTTGTTTCTCTCTCCATTTTTCTGCAAATAACAAGTGATCGAAGTATGTTCAACTCCATTGATGTTGCAAATCCTTCAAACTTCAGACTGTTTCATCTGTGGAATTACCCTGGTGCTGATGTCCATCTCTTTGGTGAGGTGAGAGTCTAGCAATTGTGAAGTTGTTCTTGCAATTACACGGTGAAGATGACCACAGCGGATTGCTTTGCTCTGCTTCCAGGGATTAGTCAGTTGGACATCAACCTGCTACTTTGTTTACACACCATTCTTGACCAACCTCGCACGGTGGCTGACGTCTGCAACAGCTGAAGCTGAGGACAGTGATCAAGTAGTTCAATAGAGAGCTTTATCAAGCAGCAATAAGAATGATTGGTAGAAGATCTCAGTTTTATACTGCTTGCAGAAGATCTCTCTCCCTACGTCTAGCATTTATCATCAAGCATGAAGCCTTTACCTACCATCTGCTGCAGCTGTGAGTCATTTGGACCTGTAAGTCGAACTTTAATTGCTTCTTGTGATGAAATAGAAGTGCTTGTGCTGATTTTACATGCAAGAACTGCACCCTACAAGTTCCATGGTTGAAAGATCTAACTGAAACATAAGAATCTCTGGTGACCACATTTACTACTTACTATGGGCCTTCCCCATGGTTTAGTCACTAATTTAGCAAAGATTCCTCATAAAACTGATGTTAGAAGACAAGATGGTTGTCTATGAGACATATGATTGATCTACACAATGGTGAAGTAGCAGGTTGCAGAATATTGTTTACCATTGCACCAGAGAGAAAAACTGGAAAATTCATAGGAGACAGAATCAATAGTGTGATCATAATCTACTATATGTCCTTAAACATTAAGTAATTTTATTTCTTTGGAATGCAGATGGAACAAACCCACAAATCCAATGTATCACAAGGGTAGGCAATCCACAAATTTGCCTCCAGTTTTTTTCACCCAGATGTAAGCCCTAAGCATGTCAACTACATGGCTGATGGTTGAATAAGAATGATCTACACACAGATTAAGAAAGAAAAAGAAAAGGAAAAACCTAGGCTTTGATCAGACTTCACATTTATCAATTGAAATTGAAGCCACCAGAAGGGACAGAGGGTTGGCTGACGGTGACCTCGGAAGAATGTTCAGCACCCTCAGTAGATCCTAGTGCATCCTGTGCTTCATCTTCTTCCTCGACCCAATACCTCTCCAGTAGCTTGATGGTCTTCTCATAGATCTCGTTGTTGTCATGACCCTGCAGATTCTCGATCTTATCCAATCCTTCACATTCATCGATAAGCTGTGCATAAGGGTTTACTCCACATTTGCCGAGATCCTTCTCGATCTCACCGACCTTGAGTATGTTCTCTAGTCCTTCAAGGCATACAGTCACAATTCTAGGGTCTGGGCAGACAAGAAGATCACATAGAGGCTTGATGCAACCCTGGCTCACCAAATAGCTGCAAAAACTCAATTACATGCTTAGTTTTCCATTATATTTCAAAAGAATTCATAAAGAAGAAATCTGAGAGCAATCCATCTTTACGAAATCCCCTAGAAGGACAAAGCAAAAACTTCAAGAGTCAGGTTGTTGCATTTGTAATTAAGTTTAACCAATACATGCAAGTGGAAATTACTTTTGATGCATAAGAAAACTGCAATGTATATGTCCCCATATGTTAAATTTATATGCAAGCACCATGTTTCTACAATTTACATCATGCAAAAAATGTCAGATAGATTTGAAGCAAAGTCCCTTGTGCACGTTTATGATTGACAGAGTAAAAAATAAAAATCATACAAAATAGGAAAGTGAATAGGCTCGAGTATGAAGAATAATACAAGATTGTTGAACTTGAAATGTAAAGTTAAGATCAATCAGCGCTAATTAAAAATCTCAGGTATATACAAAATGACAATATCTCAAGTTGTTTTGGTTTACTGTACCTTACATGTAATCCACCGTAAAAGAAGATTCAAAAAGACTACTAAAAGGTATCTTGGAGATATCTTGGAGCTATATAATTAAGAAATTCCTAAAACAACAAAGCAATGACTTTCAGGAGTCAGATTGATGCATTTGTAATTAAAATTTAACAAACTTTGTAGATGTTCAAAAACTCTATTCACTTGCAAGAGGAAATAACTTCAGTTGTATAGGAAAATTGCACTACTATGGATGTCCACAAACCTTGAATTTAAGCAGTCATGCAAGCATGATGTTCGTAAAATGTTTATAATGAAAGACATGCCATATAAATTTTAAAAAATCCCTAATGCACAATTATGATGAACAGAATTCTTGACTATTACCACAAAAGAACAAAGTTAATAGATTTCTCACAATTAATACAAGAATGCAGAACTTCAAAAGTAAAAGTAAGATGAATTTTTAAAAATTGATATAACAACAAAAATTGTTATGATTGCTGCAATTGATGACAGATCAAGATCAAAAAGTTTAGGGCAAGTAAAATCTTCAACAATAAGAAATATTAGAAGCTTACTGAATCTGCTCATTGGAACTGCCAGAAGTAGCATTTGATATAGCCCATGCAGCCTCTTTCTTGATATCAAATTCTGCATGTTGAAGTAGATGTACCAGAGGACTAATAATATTTGCATCAATAACAGCCTGTTGCAATTGAACAAGGATCACAAAAAGAAGCTAAATGAGCATTACTTTGAGAAAGTAACACAATAAATCTAGAAGTTCAAAGAGTACAATATAATCCGATCAAATCAAACTCAAACCATATGATCACTAACTTTATAATTCAAGCTTACCGCATGCTATAGTCCTATAAGTCCAACTTGAGATAGCACAGATGAACGATATAGCACCAGTAGTTACCTGGATCTGAGTTCTATTCCCTGCTGTAATGTTGGAAATTGTCCAGCAAGCTTCTTTTTTAATGCTCTTTTTGTGACTTTGTGTAAGGAGTTGAAATAGACAAGGGAGAGAACCTTTGTCTATAACTAGCTGCAAGTATGTTTTTTACATCTTAGTCTCAGTATTATGGGAAGGGGCACACATAAAACAGTCAGCAATATTTAGGTGCCCCACAGATTAATATGTATAGATTACAGTCTATATATAGAGTATGAAAGTATGAAAGTATGCAACCATGAACTCACTGTAACAAATGGCATGAAGTCACACAAACAAAAACTAACAAACTGAACCATATTCAACAATCACCATCAATTTTTTTTCTTAAAAGGTATCACCTCAATGCCTGACTTAACAAGTACCTGAGTCTGTGAATCATCTCCAGTAACAATGTTCCCAACTGTCCTCAGGGCAGGAATAAGAACTGTAGGTGATGGATGACTGCAGAATATCAATATCTTGTAAATAATAAGAAAATATACAAGAAGAGGAAGACAAAAATATAGAAGAAAGTATATTATAACTGAATTGACAAAAAATTATACATGTGGAAACACATACAGCAGAAGCTCCACAAGTCTTGGACAAACACCTGTCTCTATGACAGATTGGATTTTGTCATTTGTTCCATCAGAAAGATAAGACAGGGCCCAGCAAGCATCTGTTAGAACCTCTTCATCACTTGAATGAATAAGATGCCGAAGTATCTGAATTGCTGGTTTGGTCTAAAACAACAACAGCAACAACAAAGCCGTAAGCGCCAACTATCTAGGGTCGGCTGCATGAATCTTTTGCCACCATCAAGTAAAATCAATCAAAGGGCACACATGTATAATTAGTGTTTGGCAAACCATATGGGGGAAATAATGCAAACATAAAATAAATTTTGATGGGCGGTATGTATAAATTTAATGGTCAAGAAACCTTATTAAGGGAAAATAATTGCAATTTAACTTCCTCAGACCTGTTCAAATGGTGCTGGAGGCTTCCCACGGCATAAGTTAGATAACGTCCATGTGGCATTTCTCAGCATTGATATTTTTGAATACTCATTTAGTTGAGCCATTACTGGAAGAAGCGCCCCATGACTAAGAACAAGATCTCTGCAACTTGGTGAATCACCAGCTACATTACCAAGTGCCCATACAGCCTGTTCAAAGTATCAAACGATAAGAGTATTGACATAACATCATGGAAGTTACTAAGGCAACCAGCCTTTCAAAAGAGAAATAATGCATAAGAAAAACAGAGATAGTGCATAGACCTGTTCTCTAACATCATCATTTGGAGAACTAAGAAGTTGTATGAACTTTGGAACTGCACCATGCTCAATGACAACTCGTGTGTGCTCAGAAGTTCCAGAAGCTACATTGGTCAGTGCCCATGCAGCCTCGAACTGCAAATGAATGATGGCAGTGAGTTTTGTGTCTACAAACTAAAAGAATCTTGCCATATTTAGAGCATTACACTTTAAAATGTGAAAAATGAAAATACCTGCAGTTGTGGCAGATCATGCCGGGAAAGAAATTCCACAAAACGTGGGACAACACCTGCCTTAATGACCTCTTCAATTGGAGGGCTCCGCTCTAGAAAGATGTTATGAAATATGGATGAGAGATATGGCTTTTATCTCTTATGCAGATACCTACTAAAATCCTTAAGAAAAAAATTATTGCACACCAATTGATAACAGCTTCCTGAACTGAGTAGTTGCTTCCAATTGTGTATTGGGATTTTCAGACCATACCCCCTGCACCATTCCTTGGAGGTTTTCTAACTGCCATGGAACATAAAGATAACTGACATTAGAGCAGGAACAACAGTAGAAAACACAAAGAGAAGAACCAAAAATATCAAAAATTGCATCGCCTCCTCATCAACCATCAATATGTATTTAATGGGAAAAGGAATATCCATCTTTTACCAACCAAATTTATGAGAACTTATGTTTCATGATAAGCTTGAAGAATTGCGAAATCTGCAAACATATTTATGATACAAGGACCTTTAGATGCTTGAGAACACTTCCTAGGCTATACACTTGAGACGTCTCAATGACAAAGACATTTGGATGTTTCAGATATTTCAAGTTAAGCATCATTTTGCATGCGTGTATAAGCATCATTTTGCTAAAATCTAGATTTCCAGTCAAGCAACCAATCAACCATTATTAAAAAGTAAAAATTTGATGGTAGCTATAAAACATATGCAACATTTATATAATTGCTCTAATTTGTTTCAAAACAATGGAAAACCCTTCAAAGTAAAATATGGATAATTTATGAGTAAACTTTAGTGTATAGCTATCATAGTGCCTGTAATAACTTGTCTTATGACAAGCAAAATGTGGAAGAGTTATGTGGGAAGTGCAAGTCAAGCTGCACTTTCACACCTCCCACCCTTACTTTCTTGGATGATTTAAGAACTAAATGTGACTTGGACAATGAGATAAATGGGCTACAGTATTGACGGTGAATCCGTCTCTTTTGCCCCAACATGTTAACTACCACCAATTATCTATTATTATAATGGTTGCATTGTGGCTAGCAGGTTTAATTTCACTAGGTGACAAGATTTTGGCACACTATCATGATGCATCAGTGGGTTTCTGGATTCCTAGACCAGATCGAGCAAGACTTTTGAAGTCCTTAGAGTAGTTAATTAGGGATATTAAGTTCATTCCCTAAGAGAACAGGAGGTTCAAGAAGCTTTTACAAATCAGGACAGGAGAAATTGGCCTGTGTTTGGGGTAGGAAAAAAGGTCGAACAATATCTCCCAGCCACTTTTAATTGCAACAGAAGTCAATATTTCAACTACAGTGATTTCAGCAGAACATTGTCCAAGAGAAATTTTTTTAAGTTGATAGCATACCTTGAAGCTTTTCATATGAACACCTTTATAGGTTTATCGCTGTAATAAATGTTTGGTTAATATCCTTAATATTACATTATATCATGATCTCACCAACATTAATAATAATAATAATAAAAAAATCCATGACATTACATTACGTCATGATCTCACCAACATTAATAATGCTCTAAGTTCGAATTTTCAGAAAATGTTGAATCTTCAGGAAAGGGGAAACAGTGCAAGAACAAAGCCCAAATCCGACCATGAAGAAAAACATAAAAGGGGGTTTCAACCACATTATTGCAGCAAACTACAAACTACGATTATGCGAACAGGAACACGTTAAAGATCGCAAAGAAGACGTTTCCGCTCAGATCAAACCTAAACATTTCTTCCGACAGATCCACCCTAAAGGACGTATAGTAAAACCGTGGATTAAGTTCCAAGATAAAGCCACGACAGATCAAGGTCACACCAAGGGCGGAGAAATGGAAAAGCCGCACCTTTTTGTCGATCCCCGACGGAGAGAGGGCGGGCGGCTCGCCGATCGCCTGCTGCGCGGCCTGGAGGAGCGCCTCCCTCCTCTTCTTGATGAGGCTGTCCTCGCGCTTGCTCTTCCTGATCTCGATCAGGTTCCCCTCCCTCCGCCGCCGCCCCTCGTCGACGTCCACCCCGGCCTTGTACGACTTCTTCCGCACCTCCGCCCGCGTCCCCGGTCGCAGCGACATCCTCGCCCCCTTAGAGCCCTCCGACGGCTCTACGCCCTCTCGGTTTCTATATGTATCGGATCGATTCGAAGAGATGAGAATTTGGGGTTGGGGAGTTCCGAAGTGAAAGCAACGATGGCTACCGGAAAGCGATCAGACGTGGTCAGGGCTCAAATTAAAATAAATATAAATAAATAACAAATTAAATTAATAATATGCCCCCTCCCAATTCGCCATTTTTCGTATTTATTTCAGTAAATCAAAATTTAACACACATATATTTTTTTAAGGTCGATTTTCCTCTAAAATATTCATATTTAGGTTTTTTAAATAATTCTTTTTTAAAAGAATATTCTTAATTTAAAAATCTAAAATATCTCTAAAAAAATTTCATCAAAATTTTCACTCATTTTCTTACCCCCTTTTAAACTATTATAGTGTTTTCATTTTCATTATTTATAATTTTTAAATAATATTTATAATGTTTTATTGATATATTAAAAATATTATCAAAAATAATATATGTGACGTCATATCATTTCACGTCTCTTTAATTATCATTACTTATAAATTATTATAATATTGTATTTTTAGGTTTGTAGTTAGTTTAGCTGAAATTAGAAGATTATTTATATCATTTTTAATATTTTAAGTAAACTTTACAGAGTTTTTGTGTGGTCGTCAAAATTCTCTAACAGATCAAAAATATTATAATAAACAAAAAATTTTAAGGTATAATACTGGTATTTTTTAAATTAGAGGTACCTTGTTTTGAATTGTTGATCCAATATTCTTTTATAATTTTCATTTTAAATACAACTTGTTAGATAAGTTTTTTACTATATAAAATTTTTCTAACTTATTTCAAATAATTATGATGAAATTATTATTAATAATATTATTGTAAAGAGGAATAATACTCATCCATTTTATCTCGAATTTCTCCCAATCATCATCACTTTTTTTTTTCTTTTACTTTCTTATCCTTTCAATGTTATTATTAGGTTTTGTTAAACAAGAATATCTTTCATCTTTATTTGTCATAGAGTGAAATTATTTTTTTCATCAATTTTTTTTCAAAAACTAACAAAAACAAATGGTGACATCCTTATTGAATCTTTAAACATCGAATTTGTTGGACGCTAATACACTTTAATGAGGAGGAAGAGGAGAATTTCAAGACTAAAAAAAATCTAGAGATTAATAATAAAAAATATATAAAAAAACTGATGTTAAGATAAATATGATTAAACAAATCTCACCTACATCCATGAAAAAATTTAATTTTTTTACTATATAAGATTAATTGTGAGGTTTTTGAATTAGTTATCCTAATTCAAGTACAACTGTCCCTGTGTATCTATCATATAAATATAAAAAAAAATTCACCTTCTTTGAAAATCATAAAGTTCATCATCAGAAATATTCAAAGTATTTTATATCTCTATCTTGAAATTCAATATATATTTTATAAAAATAAATTTTAATTTAATAAAAAATTAATTGATTAAAATCTTCTTCATTAATCTAAATATAATTAAGACTGCTAAAAGGAAAACATGTAATTTGGCCCAACCCATATGGCTCACAGCTGAAGTGGGTCTTGCAAAAAAGAACTCTATCATGCACGTGGCTGAACTCATGCCGTTTCATGGACCTTTCTATGCCGCTGCATGTTCAGTTTCAATGTTCAGAGTATGGACGATCTTTTCGACTACGCCATATCAGTGTTATCGTGTCACACAGCTGCCGTATGGATAGGTGCGCACACGTATGACGTTTTGAGTTCTTCGTTCAACGTGAACACATGCACGAGAATAGAGAGAGAGAGAGAGAGAGAGAGCGAGCGAATAGTCTATCCATAAACTACGTAATATTTATTTCTGGGAATGTACTAATTCCCCATTACATGAGAGTAGTGTACATAGCTTCGGCTTACTTCAACCTTCGTGCGAACCGTTTAGAACCCACCACCACCTCCTCCTCCACCGCCACCCCCGATTCCACCGCCAAATCCACCACCTGCACCGCTGCCGCCTCCAAAGCCTCCACCAATGCCGCCTCCAGCACCGCCTCCTCCACCAAAGCCCCCTCCATTACCACCCCCGATTCCTCCTCCAAAACCTCCGCCGGAACCACCGCCAACCCCGCCACCAGCACCACCTCCACCTCCGATTCCTCCGCCAGCACCACCACCAGCTCCACCTCCGCCCCCAGAACCTCCACCGGCTCCACCACCTACACCTCCGCCAGCTCCACCTCCATTACCTCCCCCAAAGCCACCACCTGCACCTCCACCAGCTCCACCTCCGCCTCCAGCCCCCCACCGCTCCGCCACCTGCACCTCCACCAGCTCCTCCTCCGCCTCCAGCCCCTCCACCGGCTCCACCACCTACACCTCCACCAGCACCTCCACCAGCTCCACCTCCACCAGCTCCACCTCCGCCTCCAGCCCCTCCACCGGCTCCGCCACCTACACCTCCACCTCCACCAGCACCTCCTCCGCCTCCAACCCCTCCACCGGCTCCACCACCTACACCTCCACCTCCACCAGCTCCACCTCCTTTGCCTCCCCCAAAGCCACCACCAGCACCTCCTCCGCCTCCAGCCCCTCCACCGGCTCCACCTCCTTTACCTCCCCCAAAGCCGCCACCTGCACCTCCACCGGCTCCACCACCTACACCTCCACCAGCTCCACCTCCTTTGCCTCCCCCAAAGCCACCACCAGCGCCTCCACCGCCCCCCGAACCACCACCGGCACCACCTCCGCCACCTGCTCCACCACCAACTCCTCCTCCAGCTCCACCACCTTTGCCACCTCCAAAGCCACCGCCTCCACCAGCTCCACCACCCACTCCACCACTCCCGCCACCACCACCTTTACCACCTCCAAAGCCACCTCCAGCCCCGCCACCAGCACCACCACCACCAAAACCACCCCCTCCACCTTTACCACCTCCAAAGCCACCACCGACACCAGTCCCGCCACCAAAGCCCCCACCAACTCCACCACCGAACCCTCCTCCGATCCCACCACCGCCAAGCAAGTTATCTTTCTCAAGCCGACGCCCTTCAGCGATCCCCACAACCATCACCATCGCCAGTGTCATCAGCCCGAGGCTACACGCACACTTCACAGCCCTCCCCATCTCCTCGACACCCTCAAGGAAAGGAGGACTCGCTCCTCTTTTGTGTTTGAGCTCTGAGCGACTGAAGCGTCGATATATAGAGCAAGAATTCAATGCAGGTGGTTGGCGGGAGCTCTCTGTGAATTGGACGACAGTTCATACCCACAAATCCAGCAGTGCCGAAGCTACCAAAGTCTACGGCATTGAGTTGTGAAGTCTTATCACTGCCGGTGGCGATTCCCATTGGATGCCACGCGTCGATCTCAACCAACACGATGATCTCCGACGCCGCCGCCCCCGCCCCCTCCCTGGTTTCTACGTACTCGGCTACGTGCATCTACGTATACGCTGCGTGCCACCCGAAGCATCGGATGCAATACAGGAACCATAACTTCATGCTGCTTTGGCAGACTAGGTTTCAAGCCTCCATGAAGACACAGCCGTCTCCTTACTCGAAACTGCACAGAGCAAGACACCGATAACAAATTTTAAGCGTTATGTTGGCAGAATCACAGAGAAGTGACTACCAGTGAACGATCAACTGAATGCCACATTGCCAGTGAACATTAGATGAAAGAAAAAGGCAACCTAACAGTAAGATATTGCATAGGACTGCGTGAAAATGATAGATATGCTCGTGCAAACAAGAAACATTGCATTTAATGATATCACATGCTGGATGCTGGATTATGGTCCATTCATTTTGTTGTCAACAGGGGGCTCACAGAAAAAGTTCGACTAATACTATACTGTGTAACACGAATAGAAACTTGATGGTGTACTCTGATTCATGCACTGGGACTGACACTCTTTGGTTCCTCTATTGTGACCACCAAATAGGGTAGAACAGAAGGCCAACTTTTCTTGCCTTTGTAGCCTGTAACAGCAACTGTTCATCTCAGGAAGCTGATCAAAATGGATATACATTTTACTGCTGAATAAAAATGTAGATGTGATGCTTGCCTTTTCCTTGATTTATGAGAATTATTATGATCTTTGTCTCAAATAATCGAGGATTCTTAATCTAGGATGGTAGACAACATGTAATGTCATCAAAAGAACACATTCAATAGGCTAATTTTCTCATGTGCTTGCAGAGATGTACTACAAAATCTACTGTGCAGTAATGCTGTCGATTTTTGTACTGGAAAGTGACTTCATTTAGGCAGAATGTATCTTTCAATCAAGTCATAGATTTGGTGAAGGAAACCCTGATCTTGAGGCAACACTTGCCTGCTCTTCCAGGTTTCCTCCTGCCCAAGTAATGTCATTTGAGATGAAAAATGATGAGACTGTTAAGATTAATTCAAATAGTTAAGATTTGATAAAGTAAAAAAGAATTATATTTTAACAAATAGATAGAATGAAAAGATTTATTTGAGATAAGATAGATTTTTTTATTATTTTAAAAAAACTATACTTTATCTTTTAGTCAATATAAATAAATATTTTTGGATCAATTCAAAATTATTGTAGATTAAAAGTACTCCTAATTCTTTTACTATTCTCTTTCTTCTCTATGAAGTTCTATAGAAAAGTCAATGATGTGGTATTATAGCCTGATTCAAAGAAGATCAATAGGAGTACATCGATTAAACAAGCAGATCTAGAAGAAAAAAAAAAACAAGAAGATGCCAGGTATTGAAGTAAGTATTTCTAATCTAATTCTTCCTATTTTAAAAGGTAATAATTATTAATTTTAGGCTATTAAGATGAAAATTTTATTTATCACATAAGAATTATAGAATTGGGTAGAAGATAGTTTTGTTAAGTATAATCTACAGGATTCTAATTTTACTAAAGATTAAAGAAATAAGATGAATGAGAATATACAGAAAGATGCAAGAGCCCTCTACATGCTACAATAGATGATTTCCTATTTTTTATAATCATAATGGCATCAACATCAATAGAAGCCTGCAAAATATTAAAAAGTATGTTTGGAAGTGTAGATAAAGTAAAAATTTTAAACCTTCAAAATTTTCAAAACTCTTATGATGAAAGATTCTGAATCTATCGCTAATTTCTTATCAAAAGTATCTTCTATTATGGACTAAATGAGATCTTATGATGAAAATCTAAAAAATCAAACTGTAGTAGAAATTTTTTTACGAAATTTATCTTCAAAATTTGATATGATTTGTATTACTATAGAAGAAGCTAAATTTATAAGTACGTTGTCTATTGATGAATTAATGTACTCCCTTTTAGCTCATGAACAAAAAATAACTAGATCTTTAGAAGAAACTTTGGAACATATTTTTCAACTAAAGATAGATTAGAAAAATGATAAAAAAAAAATTTCAAAAACTAGATCTCAGAAGAATTATCAAAATAGAATATGTCATGATTGATCAATGAAAGCAAGAGAAACTCTAATGAAGGTAATAAAGAAATCCATCGATATTTTTATTACAAAAAATTAGACATATTAAAAATATTATTGATACAAAAATAAAAATCTAAATGTTCCTCTCTACTCTTACCATAAAAAATATAATCATATTGAAAAAAATTATTGGAATAAAAATCAAACAAATTATCATGAGAAAAATAATGATGAAAAGAAGGATGAAGAAAATATTTTCTTTATAACATCTGATGAAAAATATTCTAGATCTATTTGGTTTTTGTATAGTGGATGTAGTAATAATTTAATCAAATCTATAGTACATATGGGAAGTGGAAGAAAAATGAACAGTTACTATGAACACTAAATCTGATAAAAATTTTATTGATGATTTGATGTTTATTCTTGGTTTAAAATAAAATCTTATTAGTATAGGGTAATTGATGAGAAAAGAATATTATGCTATTTTTTATGATGAAAAATACTTGATTTATGATAAGAAAATTAAAAACTTGATAGCAACTATGAGAATGATAAAAAATAAAGTGTTTCTCTTATTATTTTTTTGATTTATCTTTATATGCTATTGTTATTGATGAATCGATATTATGACATAAAAACTACAATCATTTGAATTTTTGTGAATCTATACAAACTATCTTATATAATGAATTCTTCAAAATTCAAACTGATGAGAAGATGCCTCAGAGCAAGATTTAAGTTGATGAAAGTTCTGATAAGAGCGATAAGGAGCCACAATTCAAGAAACGAAAAGTTTTAGATTTTATTCTATTTATTGCTGTTAAACCTATTACAAAGACTATAAAAAAGGAGAGCATCTTTAGTGATGAAGATAAGAGTGATAGCTTTGAAGAAATTTCTAATGATGAACATTCAAAAGGGTAACAAGCTAAGAAGTCTCAAGCATCAAAAGACAACAATGGCTTTGACGAGTCTTATGAAAAATGTGAAGATAAACAACCATTGAAAACTTTGAAGAATATTAAAGATGTAAAATTGATGAATGCAACACCGAAGACTAGTTTATTGATATCTTTATAACAGCTTTCGAGAAAGAAAAAATTTATTCCGAAGATAACTTTAAATTACAACTATTTGAATTAAGGGGGTGTGTTAAGATTAATTCAGATAGTTGATATTAGATAAAGTCAAAAATAAAAATTTAGATTTAAATAAATAGATTTGAATGAAAAAATTTATTTGGGATATGGTAAATTTTTTAATATTTAAAAAAATTATATTTTATCTTTTGATCAATATAAATAGGTGTACTGATTGAAGCACTCTTAGTTCTTTCTATTATTCTCTTCCCTTTTTCTATAAAGGTTTTCACAAAAGCTAACAGAGACTAATTCATGAACCACGAACAAATGCAATCCTTTTCCGAATGTTGACCCTCTTGATCTGTTAATACTATCCTAAACTGCAATAAGTTGAAAGAAGAAAGATAATAACAATAATGTTAATACTATCATTATCATCGGTCGATAAGAACTCATGGCAAAAAAAGCTTACTGTACATGCTATATCAACATATAGCACTTGAAGAAAATGCTTTTCTATTAAATGGGTAATTACATAAATGATATACAAAACGACGTCTCAATTATATCATTCCGAACTTACTGAATTAGATTTTAGCTCTTAAACTAGTTATGGATATCGTTCTCCCGTAATCAATCAAATCAATGTTAACTTGATTGATTCCACACAAGGATACTAACTTGACCCATACAAGAATACTCTAAGAGATATGAGACATGAATATTTATTTTACCTTCGAGAAATTCACGATTGATCGGATTTAAGATTTATTTCTTCATCTATTCCACGCACTATAATGCTCAGAAACAAGTTAGATTGATACTATCATATCAAACTTATAATTAAAATTGATTGTGTCAAATATGAGCTTCATTTTGCCAAAATTGTTGGGGCCAATTGGATAAAACTTCCACAATAGTATGATGGGTTTTTCATCTAAATGAAAGGCATGAGATTTTGGAAGAGTATAAAAAACCAGCAACGAAGCATGTTATATAGCATGGTTTTCTTTTCTATTATGGTGAAATTTTATTTTAATAATTTTCTTAAAAAATAAATTATGATCATTCTATTAGCCGGAGCCTCGTGTCGGATTCACTTTTTTTTATATATAAAATTATTTTAATTTTTAAAAAATTCTATCAACTAAAATCTACAATATATAAAAGATATTCATGTTAAAATAACTTTTGCACATTAAATAATAATAATAGTAATATAAAATAATTAATATGGAACTTCGAATCAAGGTGTTATTTTAGTGACTGGATGTTGCACTTGTGCAATTATCGATTGAGTTCATCCGCAATATTATTATAATACTTAAGTCGCCCAAAGTTGGATAGGATATACTATGAGATGTTCTCAACTTTTTGTTTTATTATTATTGTTGTTGTTGATGATGATGTTGTTGTTGTTTTATTAATATCTCGATTGTTAGCATATACTACTTAACCATATAATCCTAGCTAAGGATTTTCTTATGTTAAATAATAATCGAGATGATATTTTTAAAATAGATCAATTAATATATAAAATAAATTTATCGGTGACAAATAGGTATTTATATTTATTAACGATAAATATGGCTGCAGACAGGCTTAATATAGAGAGCGTTGCAGTTACAAATCTGAGGCCAGCAAAATTCTTCGTCTGCTATTTATTAGGATCGCATGCATATGTTCTCGGCGCCGGGCTTCCCATTCCTCAGCCAGCAACCATGAGGCCAAGCCACCTCCTCCTCATCCTTCTCTCCCTTTCCTCTTCCCTCCTCCCTTTCGCCTCTGCTGGTCCCACTAACAATTTTGGCGAGGTCACTAGCATATGTTCCCGCACAGACTACCCATTCCTTTGCATCTACGCGTCCACTGCTTACGGCCAGTCATATCCTGCCATCGACGTTGCGTCCTTACTCGCCATGCACATCAAGATGACCACCGATCACACCCAAACCGCGAAGGCCATAGCGTCGATGTATGCCATCAACCCCACCACAACCCCCCAAGTGAAGCAGGCACTGGAGGTCTGCCTCAAACAGTACGATGATGCATTCGATGATCTCGCGACCGGGAGCACCGCCGTCGCCGGGCACGATGCAGGGACAGCCAACAGCATGCTGAGTGCAGTCATATCGTACTACAGCACATGCGATGATGCTTTCGCGGAGATTTTTGCGGCAAATCCCTTGGCCAAGCAAGACGATTTCTTGATGAAGATGGTGAGCAATGCCCTCGCTCTTGCCCAGTTGATCCTCCAGTGAAGGCTGCAGCTTTTTCTTGGTGGCAGCGGAAGAGAAAGTGAGAGGGAGGAGTTTGTGGCATGCAAATGGAGATGTGGTTTGTGCCTATAATTGGTTTTCATCCTCTTTTGTGATTCCCTATATCTCAATAAATGAGAGCTGGCTTAATTATCGGCAATCATAGATCTTGTGATCACTAATTTGGCCTAATTAATAATTTGTCGGTTGCGATTAACAATGGTGATCGAATTATCGTGTCAGGTGCCAATGTCATGTATAAATTGGATAACGATAATTTAAAATGAAAAGATAAAAACATAAAAGTATATGTGATGTATACATTTGTGAGATACAAAATTCAAATAATATTTTTATAGAATGTCAAGTTCAATTGTTTACCAACTGAGATAATTATTTTCACAAAAAAAAAGATGAAAATAATTATCAAGGTTCTCGAATCTGATCTTTAACTCGACTCAAGTGCCAGTCTCAAAGCTAATGATCTAAGCGGGTTAGATAGGCTTTAATATTCGTGAAATCTGATCGCTGTCGTTGGTAAAGATGAATGAATAGTTTTGTAATTCAGAGCAAATGTGGGGGCGTATATATAATTGGATAAATAGAGAAGAAAATACAATGGTCGGTTTCTCTGAAAAATACTCGAATATTTTCCAAACAATATCCTCAATTTAAGTTATTATCTGGGTATTTTAGATATTTTTTAAGAAAATAAAAAGGTACCCACTTTTATTTTTTTTTCTTTCAAACAATACCCTCAATTTAAAAAGCTAAAATACCCTTTAAAAGTTTTATGTCAAATTTTTTTGCTCATTTTTTAACAAGTCTTTGACTATTATAATGTTTTTATTTGACTTGTTTATAATATTTTTAATAGTATTTTATTATATATTATTAAGATATTAAAAATATTAAAAAAATATTAAAAATATAAATGATATCATATCCTGCTTTTTTTTATTGTCATTCCTCATATATAATTATAATTTTATAATTAATTGATTAAATTTTTTTAAAAAATATTTAAAATATTTACAATATTTTAAAGTAAATTTTATAGTATTTTTGTTATGATGGTTAAAATACTGTAACATGTCAAAAATATTATAACAAAGAGATGGTTTAACTATTCTTAACTTGGGGTATTATTTGAAAAAAAAAATAAAAGTATTGATTGAAAAATACTTAAAATATGGGTGTTTTCTAGAAAAATCGCCGAAATAGAAACCTAATTCCAAGTGACTCGCTTCTCTTATCAGATCAGATTCGTCTCAGTGAAGCAACCGACGGCTTCCGGTTTACCTTGCGAATTGGATAAGAGGAGAGAGCGCAGTGAGTCGGGTAAAGGCGAAGATCCGGCAGAAGCAATGGCGTTAGCGGCAGCGACGACGACCACGACGGCACCATCTTCCGCGGCCGCCTCCCCTCTCCAATCCCTCGCGAGGGGAACCCTTCGCCTCTCATTCGGCAGCCCTCTTCTCCATCCCCAGTCCTCCTCCGCTTCTCCCAAGTACCCCTCTTGATCCATTCTCGCCTTTTGTTTCTTCTTAAAGGATGATTGATCGTACCGTTTAGTTCGCTTCTTCTCTGCCAGGAAGGGTAGGAGGCTCGTCTGCAGCTGGAGCTCTCCCAAGGCCGTTTATTCCGCTAACTCCTGGGTTCCCGAACGATCTCAGAGGAAAGGGATTTGGTCTATCAGGTATCTTCTTCTTTTTATTTGTTTCTTCTAAGGCGTTGAAAGGAATTGAGTAAAGATTTGTCCTTTTGCTTGTGTGATTTTTATTTGGTTCTAATTTAGGGATGATTTGGTGATGCCGTCGTCACCCTATTTCCCGATAGAGGCACAGGGAGGGCAGGGGCCGCCGCCCATGGTGCAGGAGCGGTTTCAGAGCGTCATCAGCCAACTCTTCCAGCATGTATGATTTTGGGATATCCTATTGTGGTTACATTTTCTTGATTTATAGCCAACTCTTGATTTGTAGAGAATTATTCGGTTCGGTGGACCTGTGGACGATGACATGGCAAATATAATCGTGGCGCAGCTTTTATATCTGGACGCTGTTGATCCTACAAAGGTCTTTGACTTACCAAATGGATATGCTATTTTCTATGTTTTCTTAACTAGTTTTCTTTCACAAGTATTACAGTAAAATGCATAAAGATGCTCTTCGATGGACTCTAATTTGAAACCTATTAACTACACAAAACTATGTGAACCACTAGGATATTCAACAGACATTTTCAGTGACTTTACTTATTTTGAGTTATATCCACCCATAGGGAACTTCATTTAGCTTCCTGTTTCTAGTTCTTACCAGTGGTAAATATCCACTATGCTTGGTCATAACTTGTAAATTTGTTTTGTGTTGAAGAGAATCACATCAATATGGAGCTATTTCTGAGATACTTCTTGGATGTACACAAGTTATGAAGATCAAGCTTGATATTTACTTATATGTATATTCATAAGGTGCACACAGGCACTGGAAATTTGGGTCAGTAATTCTGAGATTTGTCGAACTATCATAGTATTGTCTTTTCATTTCCAGCTCTTAATGCAATATGGTTCAGCATTGATGTAGCTCAATGATAGCCAGGTTTTAGAATTTGAGGAATTATTACATGGTTCATAGACAAGTGAACCATTTCCAGGTCTTAGGGACACACAAGTGATACAATAACAAGCAGCTTAGGCCATGGGTCACAGACCAATATGGTTCTCAAATGTTGCTCGTGTGTCGAACCTCTTAGTTTAAGTTGTTGCAGACCTAATCCATGCAACTATTATCAGCAAAACCTTTTCGCTTGCTATAATTTGATATGAATCTTGATTGTCTTGTGGCATTAAACTATGTCTTCTTTTTAATTTGATTTAGTTGAGTCTAGATTTTTTTCAGTTATATCCTAGACTTAATTAATTTTTAGATGTTGATTTTGTCTAACATAAGTCTTCTTTTGTCATTACCTTGGGTTATCTTTTATTTTTGTGCTAGAATGGTGACAAGATAAGGTAGAAAATTTATCTGAGTTCTAGATGATTTTAAACTTGTAAAGGATAAGTTTAGGTCCGAAGCCACAATTTTAGTTTGTTAGTCTACAAGTAAAGGTTTCATTAGTTGACACATTTATAACAATGATATCATGATACAAAAAAGAAACAATGTTCCTTTCAGCCTTGTGGACTTAGCTATCTTTTTGTCTCTCAATGATTTTTTTGTTTTTTCCTATCTTGGTCTTCTTCCATCTTGCAGTTTTTTCACTTTCTTCTTTACACTTCAAAACTTATAAACTTGGTTAATCATTTATTTGCTGCATTAATTTTCTATGATATATTTATGATTGATTCAATATCATATTAGAGCACAGATATGGACTACCATGTCTCTTTGTGTTGTGTCAGGTATTTTTTATGAAATTATTTTGCATATGATGTGTCTTGGGTCTCAACAATAGCAACACAAATGACAGCAGGAACCTCAAGAACTGCAAACTACGAGAAGCAATAGTTTCCAATATTTATATCTCTTTGCTCCATCATATTAAGTCAATAAGCGTGCATGCGAAATTTAAGTGCATTTACTGCCCTTTTGATGATTTTACAGCAGGATACTAAAGTGTCCCACCATGTGTGAGAATTTTTACAATACCTGGCTGTTCGTAGCAGATAGCTAAAAGGATGTTATGAATATTAATCTCTTTATTATTACAGCAGGACTTTTATATTTAAGCTGTCTTGTGTTGTTGAAATCAAGGGTATAAAATGTCTAAAAATTTTTTCTGAATCTTGATTTCTCTCGTGGCTCTGTGGTTTCTCGTGTCATCATTGAACTTTTAGATTCAAGTTATTGGTATTTACATGATCAGGCTTTGATTAGAGATCTGCCTCCTCCTGTTTAAATGCATAACTTTCTGTAAGATATTCAGTGAAATGTTTGGTGTCATTTCTTTTTTGATGAAAAAGAAAAAAAAGGAATCTTGTTCTTTCAAAACTTCAGTCGATTATGTTGGTCCTTAACTGATTTTTCTTAGGAATTTTTCTTTGTTGATCTCTATGCTTTGTAACTGCCATTTTCATATAATTTCTTTTCTAGTCCTTTCACATAAACAAGTCAATCCTGGAGCATCTTAGTTATGGAAGCCATCTTAAATCATTATCTTGTTGTCTTGTAGGATATTGTCATGTATGTGAACTCTCCAGGAGGATCAGTTACAGCTGGTAAAATTTCTTCTGCTTTATACTTATGTATGTTAATATTATCTTTACATACAGCTGTGTGGTGAGCACAGAGTGAACTATTCTTTGGCCTTTTACTAAAGAATATTATCTTTACTTTTCTGTTGTGCATTTTATTCTAAAGTGTTTGAGCTGTATCATTTCTAGGCATGGCTGTATTTGACACAATGCGACACATTAGGCCTGATGTTTCTACTGTTTGTGTTGGTCTGGCAGCCAGGTAATGGTACAATGCATTTTATTCTAATGTAATGATTATGTTTCCACTGGCACAATGCATTTTAGTCTAACAGACATCTGTTCCACCTTATATGACACAATGCATTTTGTCCAGCTCTACTTAATATACTTGTGTATAATTAAAGCGCCAATGTTTAGGCACTTGTTTTTGGTGGTTTTGTTGGGCCTTCCATGTAAACATGGAGCCATGTGAAGAGATATGAACAAATACAGAGTACAGAACATGGAAATTGATATGCAGTCTTTTTCAGACAGTAATATGGTCTTTGCTTTCTGTGTCATATTGGTTGTGTATGACTGGAACCTAGCTGATCCTTTGTGAAATTCTTTTCCGTTCTATGTGCATTGATTGGTCTGGCCACTGGCATGACAATTATAACTATATACTTGGGCCCTGAACTTCTGAATATACGTTTGGCGATGAGTGGATAACAGTATCTTACTCTAGTACCTGCAAACACTGTTTCAGAATGCAATTGAAGTACATTTCAAATTTGTTCTGATGAATTTAAAGGATAAGTAAAATCTCCACCACCTACTGGCATAAACAGTGTCTTCTAGTCCCTATGTTCATCATTATTGTCTGTAAATGTGATTATAATAGAAGTTCTTCATTTATAATTGTTTTCCCCTTTAATCAGTTTATCACCATTACCGAAATTGCTTGTGTTTCTTGATTTATTATATTCTTAGATATGTCCATCTCCAATGGCCCCTAATCTGGCTTTTTTTTCATTGTTTCATCTTTCAACAACAGTATGGGTGCCTTCATTTTGAGCTCTGGCACAAAGGGTAAGTCTTCTAGACTTAGGTTACTCAACCAAGTTGATAATGGCTTTTCCATTAGTTTTATGTTTGTGCAAATAAAACTATTGCAGGGAAAAGATACAGCTTACCAAACTCCAGGATTATGATTCATCAACCTCTTGGAGGAGCTCAGGGTGGGCAAACCGATATAGACATCCAGGTAAAAGCCAGATTTTCTTTTTCGTGAAAATTTTCATAGAACCGTAGATGCTTTACACATTCATGTGGATGATGTATGATTTGTTCTAAGACGTCTAGTCAACAAAGATTGACTAGACGTTAGAATCCAGACTTTAGATGCCTGCCAGAGTGTCAAGTAGCGATTATTTATTGTCCAGTCTTAATATGCATTTTGATGTTAGGGCTTGGGAAACCTATGATCCTTAAGATATTTCTTGGTCGAATTCTCAAACTCAGTTGTGATAAAATATCACTGTTTATCATGTTGACTTGCAGGCAAATGAAATGCTTCATCACAAGGCCAATTTGAATGGATACCTAGCATACCACACTGGTCAAAGCTTTGAAAGGATCAACCAAGACACTGATCGGGACTACTTCATGAGTGCCAAAGAAGCTAAAGAATATGGTTTGATCGATGGTGTGATCATGAATCCTCTCAAAGCTCTGCAGCCACTACAAGCCACGCAAGAGTGATGGCTGATCAGCTAAATGCATTGTTAGATGTTACTTCTGTGGCCATAAGCGAGGAAGGATGATTCTACGAACAAATTGCCCAAGAAAGCAGTGTTTTTGTTATTTGTGTTGCAAAGTACTGCATGCACGAGATATAGTATTAGTCTATGGTTTTCTGGATACTGAGACTTTATTACCCACAAGTTTTACAATTAGGTCCACAAAAAGAATGTTGTAGTTGCTTCACTCTATCTTGTCTGATTGATGATTGTGGTCTTGATTATATTTTGAGGCTTGTAAGGTTCTGATTCTTCTCAAACCCCGAATTGGTAGGAGCCCGATGTCCCAAAGACGTTTATTATCGACTCACATATTATTTGTTTTAGCCAACAATTTAAAACCCAACCTGGGCATTTACCCGCTGTTCGACCCCAGTCATGAGTCAAAGTGGTTGAATTCATGGATTAATAAAAAAATAAACAATAAAAGAATAAAAGCCCATATAATAATTCAAACTGGACTTTGATATGTGTTTTTTCTGTTGCAAAATAGATAATGCAAGTGCTTGTAATCTTGTAAAAACGAAAGTACAATAAAAGCCTATTATTGTTGGCTTTTATTGTACTTACATTAAAAGATTATTGGCTTTTATTATACAATAAAAGCCAATAATTTTTTTTTTTCAAACTGGTTTTCTTTTCTGTTGACAAAAAGCCAATTAAGTATACAAATGTAAGTACTTGTAATCTTGGGCTCTAAGTTGCCATTATGTTAAATCACAATAAAACTGTCCTTTTAGGTATAACATTAAAGATAATGGACGTCAATAATTTGTAGAATGTATAGATAACATAGGAGAAAATATAAGATGTGCAAGTGGCACAATTCATGCATAAACTATATTCGCACTGTATTATTTTCAACGCAAAACACATTCCTATATGCTAACATAGGAGAAAATATAAGATGTGCAAGTGGCACAATTCATGCATAAACTATATTCGCACTGTATTATTTTCAACGCAAAACACATTCCTATATGCTAAATTGTGCAAATTTTATTCTACTCCTTCAATCCATGTATGCCATCTCCACTTATAATACGTGAATCTAATGAAGCGTCCCAAAGAAACCAACAAATGTAATTTGGAGTCGGCCAACGGACCCATGTGCGAGCAACATACGTGCATTCGAGTGCCAAGAATCGTGCGCGCCATGATCATCATTGCACTCCACCTCTGTGCTTCCTCCTATTTAATCCGTTGAGCCTTACTTCCAACGACAGGTACAGAGGCGGAGAGAGAGAGAGAGAGAGAGAGAGAGAGAGAGAGAGAAAGAGAGAGAGAGAGCAATGGAATTAAGCAAACCAGAGAGACAAGAGGAGGAACCGTTCATCCGTAGCTTTCTCAAGCACTTCTTCCACACGCTATCCATCATCACCATGTCTCTCCTCTTCCCCGTCTCCTTCCTCACGCTCGCCAGATTCACCGCCGCCTCCACCCTCTCGATTCCGCCCTCTTCCGTCCTCGCTACCGTCTTCCTGCCCGCCGTCCTGCCAGTCATTAACGGACTCGTCTCCGTCGTCTGCCTCGCTGCTCTCGTGCACTCGCTCACCGGCCGCATGGTCAAGCTTCCTGCCACGGTTGCATGGACCCTCCTATGCCTCTTCCATGTCTGCCTCAGCCTCGGCACCGAGGTAACCATCGCCTCCAGAGCCGAAACGATGGACGACGCGCTCGTTCATCACAGCATTACGTGGATCAAGCGTGCAGTCCTGTTCGTGGGGCTTCACAGGACGATGAGGGTATGGGCGAGGATGGTGGTCAAACGGGTGGCCGACGACACCATCTTCGGGGCGGAAGTCCAAGAAGACATCTCCGACAAAGTGGTGGTCTCAGTGGCGTTCACGACTATTTGGATACCGATGCTGCAGAACGACATTGCCCGAATGGTGTTTGCAGCAGTAGAGAAAGGGTTGACGAATGACATGGACTTGGATGGTTGCTTTGGCTGGTTTGTGAGCCATGCCATTGTGACGACAGGCATGGTGAGAAGTGTCCAACGGCTGCTGTGCGCAGGGAAGTTCTTGTTTTGCCGCTGTAGAGAAGCAAATGGAGACCACCTCACTGCAGATCACAAGGTTTGATTGATGTTGTGTAAAGCAGTAATGCCTAATAGATATCGTTGATGGCATTGAGTCGTACACTATTGTCAATTTGCAGTAGAACTCCATTTCTCATCTAAGTTTACAGCAGAGAACAAAGAAATGAACCAAAGAAATGTTTTTACATGTGTAAACAATTGATAACCTTGATCTATGGTTCATATTGAAGGAAACAATTGTTGGAGGCAAACTCATTGCAGATATGCCACTCGACGGCTTAAAGACTACAGATTGCTGCCACTGGACTAATGGATAACCAAGCATTCATTCCCTTTCAGTTTGTCATCACCCACTGCACCATCACATAAGCAAGAAAAGTTGAAACCTTCTGAGAAATGATTGCCGATAGCAACGCAGGATATATTAAAAATAGAGCATTAGCAACTAGGAAGAAGCATAATTTTTCATGACAACTTCAGCCAAACATGAGTTGCGTCATTACATCAAGCAACCACTCAAGACATTTAGCAGCATAATGTCATTAGATGCAGAGTCATATGCTCATCACACTACATGCTGAACTAGAACTCCAAAGGACACTAATTCAAAGACAAACTGAGAGAACACAGTATGAACAATAGGCAGCAAGCAAGCTCTGAACTAATAGACCAAGCTAGCGGAGACACACCACATAAAGTTATCACAAGGCTGACTCAGAACTGAAACATGTCGGCTGTGGCAGAGATGGGCTGCGAAGGGCGAGGAAGCTGCCATGGTTTCAGAAGCTGGTCAGGTATCTCCGGTATGTCCATGGCCATCCCGCTAAATTCCTCCAAGAAGCGGAGCACCGAGTTCAGCGATTGCAATCTCTCAGTCAATTCCGTCAACTGAGCCCTCAGGACAGCGTTCCCAGATTCCACCTCACCGTAATGCTGGGTCAACAAATTGATCTGCATCTCAGTCTGGCTGTTTTGGTTCTTGAGCTCTGCCGCTTGGCTTATCAGATCATCGAAGTGCTGCTGCTTTCTCATCCGGGACCTCCTTGCCGACTCCCTGTTCGAGAGCATCCGCTTTCGCTTGCGCTCGTCGATACCGAGCAGGGGGGACTCTTGACATCCCGTAGATCCGCGGACCAGCAAGGAAGACATGGTCTTATTTTGTCCAAGGGTTTGATTACTTCGTTGGAACTAAATCAGGCAAAATCGGTTCTTTCTCGAAATGAATGGATCAAGCCACAAGCTTTACTTCATGAGAAGACGTAGAACCAGTAGAGGAAGACCACCGAGAAGGAGTGGAGGAAGCAGATGCGCAGAATAGCGAGATTCATAAGAACTAGACGACGGTTCTCCACCAAATCGGGCGCGCAAACTCCGACATCTGTGCACGGGTTACAACTAGTCTCAGAAACCCTGGTTTCTACTTACAGAATCAACCATCAAAGGATGTTGCCCACAAGAAGCAAGGTAGTGTTCTCAGAACAAAGCAAAAACAGGGGAGCTTGATGCCAAACCCAACCCTCCAAGGATCAGATTTTGGGAGCAGGATTTCTAGGAACTAATCAGACAAATAGCAGAACACCACTAAACAAAATCGAACCAAAAAAAAAAAAAGGAAAAACAAAAGGAAGAAATAAGAAAGTCTTACCCGAAGAAGACGGCGACAGCTGCTGAATCGAAGAGAGGGCGGCTCGACAATAAAAGGAAGACCGAGGGATACCCAAACTCGCCTATTTATAGAGGAAGAGAGGGGCGTTCTGGGGTGGAGCAGGGGCATTTTGGGCGTATCTTTGTCGCTTCTTCAGCGGCTGTTCACTGCTTCGAGGGTGGCATTTTGGGCATATATTTACTGCGGCTGTTTGGGTAGGTGCGGTAGGAAGAGTGCAGCAAATGGGCTACATCGGGTTGGTCTGCTTCTAATTACTTGGGCTTAACTTAGAAGCCTCTTACGTTGTTAGATTAATCGTGCCAAATCATGACAAATTGAGATGTCAAAATGACATCGATGCAAAGTCTTGACCAAGTGAAATCACGATTAGAATTGGGCATAACATGATTTATTGCAATGAGACTTCCCCATAATCTGCAGGAGATTATGATTAATCTATTAGTGGTTTCGAATCAAAATTCCTCTTCACTAAATTTCCGTGGAGAACCACATCGGATTGATTGACATCTAGGATTTTATCATTATTTTTAAGTATTTTTAAAATATCATTATATTTTCATTTTGCAGCCTAGTTAGTGCCCGAGAAGTCTGACTGGTGTAGCATATATTTAGATTTATATTCTGAAAATAATTCAACTGTTATAGAGAGGTTATACAGCGGTGCAAGATTTTAATTTAGTTATCTTAGAATTTATAAATATAAGTGTTTGTTTAATAAAAGAATATTAACGCGAAATGACGGTTTTGACACATGGACAACCCATGATATGTCATATTCTAATGAGCATCCATCAATCC
Source organism: Musa beccarii (assembly GCA_024322285.1). NCBI lineage: Eukaryota > Viridiplantae > Streptophyta > Magnoliopsida > Zingiberales > Musaceae > Musa > Musa beccarii. The sequence continues at coordinate 21,444,858 of CM044401.1, read as the reverse complement.
TGACATGTCGATCGATTTATTATTCCACATCAACACTAATTTGCCACCACCCTCAACATCTAGTCAACCTAACATATCAATCCGAAAACCCTTGTTAGTCTATAAAAAAGGTTCGATAATATCTGTAACATTCAATCATATTGTTTCGCACATACCACATGACTAACTTCATATAATTGTTACATGTCAATTATCCATTTAACTCTAATAGTGATGTGAGTTAAGTATCGAAAAGATATTAATTGAGTGTGTTCAAAATGTAATTTCTTCTTTCAAATCCTCCTAAGTTTGGATGATGGATCCCACCTAGTTGGACCTAAACCTCTTTTAAAGTATAAAGGTGCAATTTAAATATACCTATTTTAAAAAGTTCAATCAACTTGGATCTTTTTAAATTATTTGAAGTTTTATGATGCATGATAATTCAATCAAAAATACTCAACATAGTATCAAAGCTAATTTCCAGTTCAAAAATTGAATCTACCTCTCTCTATTCAATTCGATGTTAAATTAATATTTATGTGATTTTCTTTCAAGTCGATTTGCATCATTCACTTGAAGTTCGTTTCACTTATCAAGTTTGATCTGATCTGACTTGCGTATGAGAGGGGATCTTAGAGTTTACTATTGATTACATAGTTTCATAAAAGTTTGAAGTAGGTAGGATTTGCGAAAATTCAATTAAAATATTTATCATCTTTGGAGGTAATTGAGAGCTTCTCATATTCTCAAGAACAGCAAGCAAGCACGCATGCATGGATCCATTAAGCACGCACGCACTCACAAAGGATGTCACTTAGATTTGCGGTGCAAAGATGCCTCCAAATCCATGGTTTTGGCCTCGGAAGATTAGGAAGCATGAAGAAGAGAGCAGGCTGCAAACTTCACCTTTACGGCTCCTACTTCTTATCCTGCTGAGCTTTCAGCCAATCCAATTTCTGCTCTCTCTGCGACCTTTAAATCTTGTAGTCCTCGAGAAGAAGAGAACTGCAAGCATGAAACTTTGGCGGATTTAAGTTCACATTCCCGAGCTGAATCTGAGATTTACTCCGCTTATGTTTCTTGGAATTGGAGATCAACTCCCAACTTATGATGGGAATGATTCGGAATGAAGTAGACTGAAACAATGGCTAAACCGTCTCGCTAGCTAAAACAAAGGAAGCATTTCATCATCACAATCATCAGTACTTCTGTATGAAGACCAGACATAGGTGTTTCTTGGCTGCATGCGGTCGCGTAGTCCTCAAGGAAGTGTTGACAGTGGCTGAATTGAGGTTGAGACTTTGGCTTATGGGTCTGCGTGCAGTTGCGTAGGCCTCGGGGAGTGTGTTAACGACGGTTAAACGACTGGATTAGGATGGAGTCTTTGGCTTCAATCCAATTCCATTTGTGATCCAAGAAAGAAGAAGAAGAAACCTATCCTCCAACAAAAAGCCTCTGCCAAACATCATCACTGCTACTACTCGTCTTGCTTTGCCCACTTGCCTTATAATAGTGGAGCTAAAGTCTCATTCCCCAAACACAGTCCCCATCATTAGACTCACATCATATCATGCCCAATATTATTATTTTCTTAGGATTTGGGCTATGTGTTATTGGATTCCTGTAGCCACAAATATAATATCGAAGCAGCTAATAGATACAGATGGTTGGTTAATTATTTCCATCAGTTTAGTCACATATCAAAAATTAAAATTTTTTTTTAATGCATAATAGATTTGGGCTTTGTGTATATGATGTCAAAGCAACAAATATATGTAGATGGTTACTTGTAGCTTATAAACATTGATTTATAAGTAACTCTGTCGATTTAGTCTTATATCAAGAACTTAAAAAAAAATCAAATTAGCATGTAAGAATTTCACGAATATTTAATTATTATTAATCTATAATTAAATATTTTTACTAGTGATTTAGGCTTCATAAATTAGTTGATCAATAATCGCATCATGTCAAGTTTGAACAAATAATATTTGAATTGATTCTTGATGACTTAGCCATCATAAGAAATCACAGAAGATTGTAACGCCTCAAAATCTGGATTTGTATCCAAAATTTGAATTGATTTATAAAAATTTGATAGAACTTTAGTTGTTGTTTTTTTTGAATCTTTTATTTAGGTTTAATAAATCAATAAATTAACCATCTCATTAGATGGAATCGTGACATATATGGTCATCAAAATGCCTACACGCATCATTTAGCAGCCATAAAACCTACTAATAAAACAATTGATTCATCCACCTTACCCTGCATCGGAGCAAACTCACAATAAATTCCCCCTCCACAATAGGTCATGATTGAGGCAGCTCCTTCACGTAAACACAACACCCACCAAATCATTAATTGGAAGTGGACTGCTCGACTGGTGGAGCCTGCAGCGATCTTTGAGTGCTGAGAGAGACTTGTGATGGAAAGCCGAGAGAGTAGATCTCAGACGTCAATTGACTGCCACAAAATGCCTAACACTCCCGACACATGTTGTGTAGCCAATTCACTCCACTCATGGAGTACTTATTCCTACCATTTGATGTTACAAGACAGCCTCTGAAAGTGAAATTACCAAAATCTATGACTCCTGAGATAGATGTACGTGTATCATCCTAAGGGATGTAATATTATTGTATTGGTGCCGGCAAAATTAACTACTTGGATAGTCTTATGTATATAGGAAAACATTTATATCTGTATATGAAGAATGTTAAAATAAGATATTTAATAGTGTTACGAAGCTTCCAAAGAATTTCGAAGGGAAATATGGGTTAACCTTATTTGATCCTTCTGTTTTTTTTTAATATCACTGGATCCCGCTTTTAAGCTCATGCAAAGTCATCATCTATTGTAGTAATGAGAAAAATATATAAATTAAATTGAGTAGGATGATAGAGTAAATTAACAATACAAATATCAGATATGAATAAGGATATATCCCCTCCAGAGTTCCTTATGCATCTTTTATATTTTTGAATTGATAAAGGGTTTAGTTGAATATAAATTCTCTCATTTATTTTGAGAGAGAAACATAGATTAATCAAATATGGGGCATACTAATAATTTTAAGAACTCTATTATATTGGAGGTGTGATTGGCCTCCTCATTTATTTGATATTTTTAATTTCGATGAGCATGTAACTATTTGTCACATATCAATCAAGTAATATATTTTTTTTGAAAAAAAGAACTTGTATAGAATGATGATCAAATTTTCAAACTCGAAATATGCTCCACCGTATGAGAGAAGGGGTGACGAGCGTGACAAGTAGAATAAGATAAACTTGTTAATCTAAATAAATGGTTTTGATTAATTTCCTTTCTTATATAAACAAACTAATCATTAATTGCTTATGGTGCTTCTTTTTTATCAATTAATGTTGATCCTTCGAGGTGGAAGGATCCTTGTGCCCATGCTGCTTGAAAAGGCAATCCATCTTCCCTAAGAAATCTCCTTCTTGCATTGGTTCACTATCTATTAATTGATATATATTTTTCATCTGATGTGAAGGGACAAAACTAGATTTTCATATGAAAGGATACATTCATTTCTTGCTGCTCGGTCATAACTAAACGTCATTTGATATCCAAGGTTGTCTACATTTCCTTTTCATTCCATGTGGAACCAATTCCATTCTTGAGAATAATTTGATTGAATTTATCTCTCAATTTAATTGACATTGTGTGGAAGGTAGGCTACACGTGAAGTGGATACAAGACCTAAAAGGATGGGGAAAGATTAATGTTCTTTAAGTTTGTGTCACTTCATATAAATATATACTTGGAGATACTAGACTTCATAAGTCATCTTGGACTTTAGAAAAGTAGAATATAATCATCATTTAAGTCAACCATAATAGAAGTATTAAAAGATATTTATTTATTATTTTAAGACGGATACTAGCCTCCATCCCATAGATTATAATTTTGAAGTCTTGTTAGATCCAAAATCAATATACAGAACTTACTTAAGTCAGTTTATTTCTTCAAAATCTTGAAAAAAAATGAGATGAAAAGTCTTGGAAAAAGATGTGCTACCATCCAAGATAGTGAACGAGTCATTACATATCTTGTTATATAAAATATTTATTTTCTTAATATTTACGAATCGTGATCATCGAAAAAGTTTGAATCTTGGGGACATAAAACCACGTAAAAAAAAAAGTAACATATATATAAATCTTAAAAATCCATAGAAGAATAACAACTTACAAACAATGAAGGGTAAATTAGTAATTTACTACTATAGAGATAGACGTTCTACCATCCGGGGTGATAATTCAAGTGTTCTCCTTTTATAATTGTGGATCATAATACGTAGCAAAGAAAATGAATCCTAAGGATGTATGAATTATAAGATGTGCGATTAATAGTTGTGAATCCATATGAGCATGTTATTGGTGATATATAAGTCATAAAAGCCTGACATGTTACCCATCTGAGTCCAGTTGCAATGAATTGTGTACCCCAAAAATACACTGCATGGAGGGGGGAATTGAGATTTCCTTCGGTTGGGGCTCTCAAGATTTGGACAAAATCCAAGGGGGGAAGAATCTTGAAGGGGTCAAACGCAGAGACCAAAAGTGTCGGCGGGGCAGTTGCTGCCCACATCATCGGCACGTGAGAGGTTGGGGTGTGGGAAGATTTGGCACGAGCCAACACGGACCAGAATCTAACGTCCCCGCACGCTTTGGATTTCTTCTTCCCCCTCGCCTTCGATCTTTCTCACGCTATGCCGCCCCCCTTAATTGGATTCCCATTTACCGCACCACACTCAACCTCCCTCCCTCCCTTCCCCTCACACTACTATAATATGTTCCCTCGCCTTCCCTGTGCTGCCACATCTCTCTCTCTCTCTCTCTCTCTCTCTCTCTCTCTCTCTCTCTCTCTCTCTCTCTCTCTCTTCTGGTGTCTCAAGGTGCTGCTCCCTCTTCCTCCATCCTCGCTTCCTTTTCTGTGCTTCTCAGAGGTATGTTGGTTTAGATATTTGGAATCAGGTTTGATGCCTCACTTTGTGTTTGCAGAGGGAGGAGGGTAGGAGATGGCAGGCTGCAATCAGGGGAATAGAGCTTCCCAGGGTGAAGAGGTATGATTGTGATTCTTGGTCATGCCATTCTTTTTTCTTTCTTCTACAAGTAAATATAACATTAAAATCCATAAGTCGATCGATTTTTTCTCAAGTCAAAGTTATGGTGGACATGAAAGAATGTTTGCTTGGGTTGATCATCCTGGAGGCGTGAGTGATTCTTTTACGTTTGAAGTAAGGCATCCCTTGCAATTATTATATAGCAGGAAAATTAATGTGAATTAGGATTGGAAAAGTTGAGGAGGCACAAAGAATGAGGATGTACAATTAGGTGGACTCAGTTTGGAGAAGAAATAGGAGATTGAGGTCTATTGCTTCATAGGCCACCTAAATTTTAAAGAATGGTGCAGGTTACGCGGTCCTGCTGTTGAGTTTTGATGGTTTCATTGCTAGATTCCATTTTGGCAATTTATTTGTAGGGTCACTCAGCATGTTCTGATCAGGAAGGGTTAGCTGAGGAATTGGGCAACAAACAAAAGTAATACAAGCTCTCACTGGCAAACTCTGGAATAAATTTGTACTATACGTGAACAAATTGAATCACTGCTGAAAATTCTCATGTATGATGCCAAGGTTGCAGGTATCAGCTCTATGAGAGCTCACATTAGAAGAGTTTCATATGTGATTTGGTCCACCTAAACAGGAGAGTTGATAACTTTTGGAAGCCATTTTTTTCAAGCTAAATCATTGATTAATTATTGGCTTTTAGTTCGTAAAGTGATAGCAGTAAGTTTCTGTATATTAAATGGAGAAGAGATGATTCAATCTACCAAATAAGCTCTACAACAAGCCATTAGGTAATTGTCATGCCGTGCATCCCTTGCGAGTCTCGATGTCATGCTCTGGATATGGCTTCCCTTTTTTGTTTTGTTTTTTTGTGTTTTTGGTGGCGTGTGCTGCTGATCCAAGATGCAAGTTGTAATGGCCAGATGAGTTTAAAGGTAGGCGGTTCATCTTCAATTTCCTTATTTTTATTGGATGGTGAGACATTTTGTTCAAGTCAAGGAAATAATATTGGGATGAAAAGAACACAAGAAGACAAAACTTTCAATTATTTCGGATCTTCACAAAAAGTATCCTCTGATAAAACATTGAAGGATGCTTCAAGGCTTCCTTTGTGATACATTTCTTGAGAGGGGAAATCCTACTGCTATTTTTTTAATAATTTACTTGGGCTCACTATTTACATTTTTAAAATTAACATATCTTAGGCTAGAAATTCTTTGTTTTGAATTAAATCTTTCATCTCTCATTGGATTATTTATCCACTTTTGAATTACATATCACTTGCTACTTAATCTCAGGTGATCTTGGAGAAAAAATATGGAGGAATTGCACCAAAAAAACCATTAATCTCGAAGGTGAGTTTGTTTCTTTTGAGTGATTATGTTTCTACTATTTATGCATCGTAAACCATAGAGATTCAGGAATCTAACTCTGGCTTAGATCAAGCCTTTCATAGGTTTCTGATATTATTATTATTATTGCACAAGCTTCAGTGGCATAAGCTTCCTATTATATCTCCTAGCATGTTCATGTGTCTAGTGTACTTGATTATTTCTTGCCCTAATCATTAAGCTAAGGTTTCTTTAAGAAATATTTTAAGGAATCAACACTCATCATGCTAGAATTAGGCTCACAAAGAAAGCAATCTCATTGGAGATGACTGTTCAAGATGCATCGTTAGTTTATTCTTCTTTAGAGAAGGTATTGGACTAAATATTTAGGTAGGACTTTTATCAATAAAGGGCCAAGTATAATAAAGGGCAACCTGTCTCTGATGGATTATGACCATAATTTTGTCTCAGATCTTGGCCAATACTGATGTTCATGGTCATTACTGGTTGGAGATGATCATATGGAATTATCTAGAGAAATGGCCCAGAAGTCTCTAGAGTTGAATGGTGGCCAGAATACATGTCTCTTATCCAGTAATAATTAATCTGTATTGTTCTTGTTGGTTGCAGGACCATGAAAGAGCCTACTTTGATTCTGCAGACTGGGTCCTCGGCAAGGTAAGCTTATTAAACTTCCATGATACCTTTAAATGATTATAACCAAATACAGGGTGTGAGAAGTGGATACAGCAACAATATTTTCTTTTTCACAAAATAGTCTAAAGAAATCAGATTATACTCGGAGTTATAAGCAATCCAATGCAATCATGTCATGCTTTCACTTCATTATTTCCCACTGATATCTAAAAGTGCAATTATGATGGAAAATGCTTTTCACCCTTCACATCGGGTCTGTGAGCGACCACACCGCCTAAGAATCTTAACCAAAATGGTATTTACCATTATCATAGCAAAAAATAGGTTTCGCATGATCAGGTGTGTAATATATCACTCTACAAAATTTCCTCGGGTAATTTGCTTCTTAAAATGGTTTTGGAGCATTTTGCTTGTGTCATATGTTTTTTGCAAAAATTCGTTGGGAATTATTTCAATGCCCTTGTTGCTGTACAAAATAAAGTTTCCTCTTTTCTGATATCTTGATAGTAGTGGAAAGATAATAATCCAAAAACTGGTATAATGAATCAAATTATATTTGGGTTTTGTGAAATAATGTTAAACATATAACTAGACTGGTATGACATTAACTCTGTCTTTTTTCCCCTTTCTGTAGCAAGGAACTAGTCCGAAAGCAAAAACTGCTATCGAGTCTCTGAAGCCCAAGCTGAAGGTATGTTTATTTCATCATTTTTTGTATCAACACACAGTCACAGCATGGAGATCTTAGATTTCTTTTGCCTTCTTCGCTTAATTCCTTCTCAAGTTAATATTGTCTGGCTGAGAATTAGCTCACCATAAGTAGCAATTAGATAGAGGGCACTGCATGATACTCTAGAACATGAAAATTGATTCATTCTGCAGCATCGATCTCAATATGTCTCTGTTAGTTTGACGCCATCATTTTCACTGCAGCGTACTCCGCATCATCAGCTCCCACCACGAAGGCCGACATGCACATCTGGTGTGGAAGATGCAGTAAGCTTCAATTGCTTAGCTTGGTTCCGCTTTTATCCAACATTATAAACTTGAAATGGCTAGTTTTACAGCAAGTGTAAGTAAGCATAATTTAATTGTCTTGCAGGATTAAACTGCTGGTACAATTGAAGTCTTTGATCGATCGGTGGGCTAAACCTTCATCTTCCTCCGAAAAAAAAAAACGAAATATGCTGAAAAGTAAAAAAAAAAAAAATCATGAAGTCATTCATGTGAAATGTCATGGAGTTGGTGATAAATATTCTGCACCTATTTGAGAATACGAAACATGGACTTCTCCACGGTTGCAACCCTTTGTTACTTCTAGAAATATAGTCACCGTGGCAAAGAAGATGTGTTCTTTTCGTTATTGGAGTATTCTATAACTGAAACTTTGGTTTCAAGTCTGCAATATCCACAGGACTAATCATGCCAGTGAGGATTTTAGCTTATTATCTCCATTGTTGGCTGCTAAATCATATATAATGGTGAATATTAATTTTGCAAAGTCGATTTTAACTTGGATGTATTGACCTTACAATATACATTATATATAAATATCTTTTATCACTTTACGATATATTGTCAAAATACTAATATAACAACAAGATAAAAAATCCATATACAAATAACCCCTTCGAATAAGAACATTTCGTTTTACACTACAAATACGTACCAAAACAAGATGACAAAGCACTTGGAAAAACGAGTCATTTTCGTCATCTGAGGGCAATGAAAGTAACTATTTCTGGCTCTCAATTGAACACCCAAAAGTCCTGAACCACAATATTTTGGATGGTCTGGATTTTTTCATTTCCCCTATCATTTGACATTCATTCAAAAGGGAAAAGATTGCTACTATTGTTCACAAATTCCATAACTTGTTGTTTCACAAACTTGTTAATTACATGTAAATTAGACAGCGCAACAGAATCCACACGTCCCTGTTTCTGCTCATTCTTCTATCCACATCTTGCATAAACTCTGAATGTTCAATAATTGAACAATTCCATGAAGCTTTAGGCAGAAAGGCAGGAGTGGAAACAAGGTGCTACAAAACTGAATGATATATTTATTATACTTGCGACATTGCAAAGCATATAGCATTAATTCTTACAAAACAAACGGTGAACATGGAGAAGACTCACAAAGATTTGGATTATCTAAATCTTGCATGCTTGGGGGTGGTCTTATTGTGCGTGCTGCTGCATTTAGAGCAGTACCAGTCCCCCTCGGGAACAGAATCAAGTGGAGGATCACAACAGTCAATATGGGTACCAATCCCACACCCAACAGTACCTGCCTCGTCACCACAGAGAAGCATCACTTCTCCCCTGCCGGCTGATCCACAAACAGCACAGCTGAGATCATCACTGCTTTCTTCTGACAACAATCTGGCATCCTCGCTTATCTCTTCAGAGAAGCTCAACAATTTTGCAAATGATTTCTCAGCCCAACTGTGTGTTTTATAGAGCACATGCTTCTCAAGAGAATATCCTGGTTTACAAACATATTCTACTAAGTAATCAGCTGCTACACATGGGATCTCATGCCTCAAAAACTCTTGCACCCATGAGTCAACTCGTGGCATACTTGGACTGACAATGGCAAAGTCAACACCAGCCTTGAGGATGCGAGTGTACGGTGGAGAGGTTGCTAAGATAGTGCCATCTCCAGCTTTTACCACACGCTTCAATGTATCCTGGTTAAGTAACAATACAACAAAAACATATGAACATTAACTAATAGCAAAACTAACGTTTGAATATAGTACTGAAGACCAAGACTATCAAGTATAAATGTCCATTGGGTTCATGGCTATTCTAAGGAAAATGACATGTAAAAAAAATCTATCTATATAACCACAAATATATTTAGACACTACCAGAGTGGGTGCGATACATTCTCCGTATATGATGATACGCATGTTATAGAAGGCACCATGTCCTGTCCGCTCTCTCAAGAGTCGCCATTGCCTAGGAGCTTCTAAACTGATTGCACCATCTTCTGTAAGACCTTTCTTGTACCACTCAAACGGCTCTTCCTCCAAGAATTTTCCAGCTTCACAACTAGCAGTTAGATAATCTGTTTTCAGAATCCACCTGAATTCATAAGTCAGTTACAGATTAGGTGAATGAGGTGCCAGTTATCTACCAAGTAGCAAATGTTGTTTTTATAGCTAACTACCATACCGCATAAGTAAGAAAAAGCATCAAGTGAGTCTTAGGGCTACAAAAGTCAATCAAGTATGAGAATTTTGATTAAAGGCATTGTTTAAGTGGTACAGCAAATCCTGAACTTCATAGGAAAGCATTCCATAAACCACTCAGTCCTTAGTATTACTTGATTCCAGTAACATACCTTCCAGCAGCAGCTGCTGCAAAGAACTTCTCTGTTCTGCGAACTGGGTCTGGAGCAATAAAGTGTGTCGCTTGATAGGACCAATGGTGGGAATCCCTGCAAATTTTTCCTCCAAGTCTTCTAATGACTGCCTGGAAATCCTTTCTCTGAATGCGATGTCCACTTAAAATGAACCACGCAGGTTCCGAGTATATAATTTTTTTGCTCTTTCTTATTTCTATCTTTTGACTATTATTAGAATTCTGAATTGATCTTTTAACATGTTTGTTGACCAATTTACTGCTGCAACTGTTGCTACAGTTAGAACTGAATCGGGAAACTTCCTCTGGCTTGTTCTCCTTTTCTGGATCCATTGATGTTATGTCCTTCCGATCACTGGTTGCATCCTTTTTGGCGCTTGCAGGGATAGGAACTCCTGCAGCTTCCACCCTTTCCTTCATAACTTCATCAGATGTCTCAACCACACCATTCCTCAAGTTTCTGCTTACCTTCTTATCTTCTGGTACCTTCATCTTCTCTACTTTACCTGAAATGACTTCAGCTTCCTTGAGGTATTTATCTGGATTGTCAACATGTTTGTCTTTCCTACTGCTCAATGCATTAAGCTTCGTGCTGCTACTCAAACTCCTCTTGGCAACAACCTTCTTAATGTATGAACCAGATGCAACTTTAATATTGTTTCCTTTACAAGCATCAGCACTAACAGTGGTCAAGAAATTTCTGGTTGTCATGGCCTTGCAATCAGAAGATAGGGAAGCCTCAAATTGCTGCAATACATGGTTCTGTGTAGGTTCCTTCATCATAACATTTTGAATTTCAATCCTGGCATTCTCACCATTCAAAGATCGGGTGCTGAATTCAGCTTCCTCTGGACCACCCACAGATATTTCAGGCCTTTTATCATTGCAAACCATTTCATCAGTATGTTTGCCAACAGCCAGGGAACCAAACTGGTTTGCAGTGCTCCTCATAATTTCACAATCATCTACCTGCATTAGCTCATTATCTACAGGAATATTTGGGAGTGCCTTGCTATCCATAGAAGCAATTACATTTGTTGCCATCTGTTCCATGTTGAACAAATCAACTTTTCTGCATTCCTGCTTATCTAAGCCCTGGTTTTGACTAGGAATGCTATGCTTAATGACATTTGAAGATTTGATCATAGAAGGCTTCCCATTTGAAAGTGAATTTCTCTTGCAGCTAAAGGACTTAGAGACAATTGACTGTTGATTTACTGAATCTGAAGGCCCAGCATCTTCCAAAGGGTGGTTGGCATCCATAGGCACAAGATACTTGTTTTCTTTAGGTGAAAGGAGAACAGGTTCTACTTGTGCAGATTCTGTATCTGGTGACTTATGCTGCAGAGAAGAATGCATCAAAGATTTAAGGGACTTTGAGCCACCTCCTGAAACAGAAACTTTTCTTTTTTGAGGCAAAACACTACTGGTTGCTTCCATGTTATTTATCCCAATATGTGTTATTGAATCTTGAATGTTGGCTGGCTTATCAGTTGCTCTACTTCCTTTTGGTTCTGATGATGAGACATCAATATCTTTAGAAAGTCCTTTAGGGGAAGTATGAACTTTCATAAGTGATTCTTCTGGTGAAACTGACTTATTCCGAAACTTCTTTGAGAAAGGGACTGATTTGACATCAACCATACTTGATGTTGATACAGTTCTAGCAGACAATGAATAGGCCTCCTTTAAACTACCAGAATCAAATTGGTCAAAAAGCTCCCCACCAACCATAGCATCTCTTATGGCATGATCATTGCTAGTTTGTGCAACATCCCCCACATTCTGATGATGGAGCTTGCTTCCAGGACTGCATTCAGACATAGTGTTTCGAGAAAAGTTGTCTGTGCATGGGCTTGTAACTAATGTATTATTCATGATATGATTATCAGCAAAAGCTGAGTGAATTGTCATAAAAGTATCATTTGGAATCCTGAGCTTTCCCCTAGATGGAATAGACAAACCAGAATCCCCAGAAAGAACTCCACCTTCAGAGATAGATTTTCCCATACCACTATGCCCCACTGACTTTATACCAACATTTTCAGTTTCCTCGTCTGAATCCTTTGCCTCAGCCTCCAAAATCTCTAATTCCCAACCACTGTTCAAAAAGAACACAGTTACAAGGAAACTTACCATGATAAATGATGGTAGTGCTAAAATAACATTATAAAACATCATTTTGGGACCATAATTAGAAGCATTTGATTCAATATGATAATGTAGACAAGATGAAAGGAGGGATATAGGAATCACGAGTCAGCAAAACATGCTAGTTCTTTTAGTGGCATGGAAAGAAACAATGCTTCACTTTTGGCCATCTGTGTTTATTCAACATTTGCCATGTATGGGCAATTTTCCCAGGATCCTCTCTCCATAGTTGTTACAGCAATCACAAGGAGAATGGAGGGTTTTTCTGAAGATAAGGCTTTGATATACAATAGCATAGAGCTAGTGTTCATAATTTCACTAAATGACAAACAAGCTTGCAGACATTTGACATGACATCTCATGGACTTTGAATTTCCTAACAAATCTCCAAATCCATAAAGTAAGATGCATCACTCATCAAATTCTTACTAAAACAACAAGAGCAAGCAATAGAAATGTAATAATTTGATGTAAATAAGTTGACTTACAGCCATTAGATTAAAAAGGTGATTAAAGCTTATAGGAATTAGATCAATTAAAGAATATGCACATAGTTTGTAATATGGGATGATCCCGATATAATACACAATGGATATTGGCAAGGAGCAAACCAATGAAGGATGCTCCCACTAATGTGAGGTTCGGGAAGAATTATTGCATGCAATCTTACCACGGTATTTAGAGAAGTATTACTAAAACCTTAGGATTACTAAAATCTTACCTTTGTGCTAAGGTCAAATCTCAAATTTGTGTCTTCTATATAAAACTATCATTTGCGATCAATCTTGAGTATTATAATGTTAGTCATCACCAATGTGTGGTAAGATGAGAGAAAACAATGTAGGGAGCAAAATGGGAGTATCATAAATGGTTCTTGAAATATTGAGAGGATGATGCCACTGAATTCAGAATTAATCATGTGCCTCATGGTTCAGACAATTTTTGTTCCACTATTTGTACTTCAACTATGTAAGGCTGAAAATGAAAGTTTTAAATCTTTTACATGACATATACAAATAATTTACTGCATAATACAATTGGATTTATATATATATATATATATATATATATATATATATATATATATATATATATATATATATATATATATATATATATAGACACACACACACACACACACACACCCTGCCAATATGTCATTGATGACTTTAATAAATTTGACAGTTGGAGTCCTCAACTGATTCTTGGCAGTCTAAATATATGCCCTTTGAGCTACCAAATCATACAACTTTCAATATATTGAGTGTGGATATTGAGAAAAACACTGAATGACCTCTAAAACTATTTTAGCTCTCTTAGGTTTTTACCTTGTGCCAGACCATCTGAGAAACATCTGTATCCTTATGGTATTATAAAGCTCAATGAGAACTGAGAGAATTTAGGATTATGAGAGCTAAGGATTAGCTCTTGAGTCAATGAGTATTATATGTCAGTAATTAGATTAAGAGAAAGTGCTTCTCATGAGAAAAAAATCTGAACTTGCAAGCTTAAAAGAAAGTGCAGAGGGAATGAAGAAAGAATTTACCTTGGTTATAGATTATTGGTTGTAAATCTGTACCTCAAGCATAAGGACTTGAGAAGTGGGTGTAAATCACTGGTTGTGATCAAAGCACTATAAAGGGCTTGTGTCCTCTTTTCTCTCTCACCTATCTAGTTCTTATTGTTTTGATAATTGTTTTCTGTGCTGTGCTTGACTTGTGACTATGTTTATAAGGTTGCATTATAAGAATTCAATATACTGCATTCAAGGTTGATTTTGTGAAATTGAATCAAATCAGAATAGTGTTAGCAAAATAATCTATGAATTGAATATGCATCGGAATATGAAGTTTCCTCCTGCCATAGTTGTCCAAGAACAAGCTTTGGAGAAGAAAACTATAGACTTATTGGATGATACACTCAAGAGCAACGAGTGTCTTCTAGCCATGTGTTATGAAACTTCAAGGACAACCATGCATTGATGGATAGTCATAGGCCTATATATAGGCTAGACAAGGGACCCTAATTCATAAAATATTTAGTATCATACTTAATTTTATCCTTAATGCTTTCATCCATCATGAAAGCAATTTAAAACATTTTGAGGTAGCCTCCTCCTTTTTGACTAATGAAAAATATTTTATTTAGTCATCAATGTTATGCAACTTATATCACCATTATCATGACAATAATGCAATTGAAATCACATTTTGACATATTGACCATGTTTATTGTGAGATTCCAATAGCCTTTGGAATTCCAACATTCTCCCACTTGGTTCATATGTCACAACAACATAAAATGGTGATGAATGATAACATCCTTAAATGACCAAAAACACTCTAGTCACATCACAATTTATTCTCATATAAAGGATGCAACACATGAATCATAGTGGTTATATCCAATTCATAAAATACTCCCTTTCATGTATTACAATACATAACACCCTCTAAATGAGCACTTTATGAGTCAACTACTTTATGAATGTTTCTTAATCATTTAGGGCCCAACAAACTTTATCCATGCATACTTTATGTACACAAAAATACTTTATTTATAAGTATTTTGAAGCACTATATCACATCAGATACTAAATGAACTAATCATCCCCATATGCTCCACATGACCTTTATATTGTATTGCCGACAAACCTTTAGTCATAGGATCCGCAATCATTAATTCAATGCTAATATGATGAATATCTATTTCATGCTTCTTTATGTGATATCTAACAGCAAGATAATTTATATCAATGTACTTGTTGTGACTTCAACTTTTATTGTTAATAAGAAAGAACACAATGAATGAATTGTCACAATAGATCTTTAAGTCAAAAAATTGAATCAACAATATTTAGTTATGAGATAAATTTCCATAAATATAATGCCTATATAGTAGCTTCATAGCAACCAATAAATTCAGCTTAATTTTATCCTTAACGCTTTCAACCATCATGAAAGCAATTTAAAATATTTTGACGTAACGTCCACCTTTGTGACTAATAAAAAATATTTTATTTAGTCATCAATGTTATGTAACTTATATCACCATTATCATGATAATAATGCAAGAAATCATAATTAGACAGGTGAACCATATTTATTATGAGGTTCCAAGGACCTTTGAAATTCCAACAAATAGTTCTACATTTTATTAAATAGAGCTCGAACTTCGCCTTGGGTTGCCTAAACCCTTCAACGCATCTGTCTTGTCAGCATTAAGATTATTATCCATGACTAGTTATGGGCTAACAACACAAACTGACATGTAGATTTAGTACATGTAACAACAGAAACCACAATTTAACTGGTAAATAATTGCATCCATTGGAACCACAATTTCCAAAAACCATGTTGTGAAAATTAGAAGTAAAATATTTGCTTTCATTTGAGATTCCTTGTCAGATGAAATAATATCTAATGCACTCATAAAGATATTATTATAATGATCTCCATTCAAGGATTACTAACTGATGTGATAACTAAATCACATTCTTTATGAAATATATGGGGTAAAATATATCCAGACCAACAGACAGCAAGCTGCATTAGGCTTGGAGACACCAACCACTGATTTAAAATTTTAAATATATATAGGTTAAACAAATAAAAAGCCTCAACAAAAATATTAAATGAGAAACATATAAACAAATAAGCCCATAAGGAAGCTAAATGACAGAAGCATGAGCATTGGCCTGACCTCTTTGTATAATTATCTATTGGCAAGATTGCCCACACTTTTAAGCTGAAGAAAAATCACAAAAAACACCATCAGCATTTTATTTTCATTTTCCTATGGCTAGGGGTTGACATATAAATGTTTCCTTATGAAAAGTAGGGGAAATTAATCTTGCTTTACCAATCTTCCAGCCATCGATGATTGACAAGTTTGATATTCACTTTCTTAGCAAGCACATATTTCTCACCTGAAAGCCAATAAACCAAGTCAAATATAGAATTTAATTTTGCCATAGGTTTAATTTATTTATTTTCTAAGCATCTCCACTATACACTATAAGAAATCAACTTTTCCATTCTCTCTGTGTGACCATGTGCCTCAGATACTTGTATGTTTCTATTAATTTTAAGGGTAGTCAAGATTTTCCTTACGTATTAAATGTGCCCACACTTTGTTTGCATATGCAGTATACAATGCAGATAGACCTCCAAGAGGAAACATGAAAACATATTATAGGGCTCAATATTGAGCACTCAAGAAAATACACACTTCTGTACCACAACTAACCAACAAACATGAATATTGAAAAAGCAAGAATCTTACACGAGTTATTCTGCCATTTAAAGTATACAGTACAATATATAATAACAGACACTGTTTGATCATGCCAACAGCCAGCAGAAGATTGTCATAAAGAAATCAGTTAACAGATTAGTACAATCAACAAAATGAAACATTAGACAATTAAAACATCTAGCATAAAATTGTATACAGAATAGCTTCAGTGAGTGCAGCCTTGTTCAAACTCTGTGATCGTTATTGATTTTGAGTCCATACTTTTCATAATGGGCTCCCATATACAACTCAAGGTTAAATGAAACCAATTTCAAGATAATTAAAACAAGGGCCAGATTTGAATTACCAAAGAAACAAATATGAAGTTCTAATGTTACAGAAGTAAACTAGAAGAATAGTCAAAACAAATGATGGAAATTGCATAAGGTTAAGCATCATTTTGAACAATCAATTTAGTGTTTACATTTTAAATAACAAGAAAAGAGAATGTATTGCACATCATGTTTGCCATGACTAACATTATGGTTGATGTATGAAAGCAATAAATGAGGATTGCTTATTAAGATAGATGTGGTACATACCCTCAAATTTGTAGCAAATAAGATGGGTAACCTGGTTTGCTATCAAAGGCTTAGAGAACTTTGCCCCCATCAAGGACACCATTTTCTGTGAATCATATGAAGTAATTCTGTGTTACTCATTAGTATTATGCCAAGGAGATAATATGTTGTAAGAAAGAAAATCAATAATTTTAGTATACAACAAAAACAAGCAATAATGTCTCAACTATTGCGATCTGGCAATATCCTTAGTTAAAATCTCTGGTATAACCTTCTTAGGTTTTCATTTACCTCCCCTCAAACTATACTAATTGTCTCACATTGTCCAATTACATCATCTATAAATCTTCTTGGAACATATTCATGTCATATAAGAGTTTTTCTCATTTAATCCTCTATCAATACTATGTCTAACTATTCATTAATAAAAAAAATATTTTTTTTCTATATTTCCTAACAACATCACACATTTTTCAACATTCTAGTTATTCACAACTCAATGCTCAAATCCATAGAGCAAGAGTACTATAAAAATTGTTTAATAAAATCTTCCTATTATTCTAAATGGCACATGGTGTTCATACAAAATTCTTGATGCCTCTCTTCACTTTAACCATACAGTTTCTACATTATAAGACACATCTTCATCACACTATCAATAGTATTGAATAATATATCCAAGATCAAGGTTCTCAATTTCAATATGTACCACCCGGTACGGACAGTACATACCGGCCCGACAAGATACCGATACATTTGGTACATGCTTTAGAAAGTTATTATATTATTTATTAAATATTAATATGTAGGACTGCTAAATGATTGGTCCTTGTAAAATTGAAGATTTTAACATATGCTAACAACAAGAAACTTGTCATGACTCAAGAGACCTAGCGGCTCGTTCAGCAGATGGAAAATCCAAAGTTTAGTTAATAGTTGACACCTAGTGGTAACATACTAGTTCTGAAACTCATCCCATTTCAGTCTGTATACTTACAACCACACTAAATGCATGCTTTGCCAAATCAATAAATAGACTAAGCTAGGTCCCTAGAGTAGTTTCACTGTTTTTGGATGAAAGTAGATTATTTGTCATAAATTGCCTTGTAGTTAAAATAAAAACCCATGTCAGTATCTCATAACTTGTAAGGATATATATATATATATATATATATGCAACTCAATCTATTGAATTTTTCAATGTGAAACCTTTTGCTAATATTAACTTCAACAAAGCATGATCCTTGAATTTTTTTTGTTGTCAATTGAAATCTGACATTGTCTTTCATTTGGCATGAGAATTAAATCTATGGTTGTTAGTAAAATAAAAAACAACATACTATCTGTGCAAGAAATAACAAGTCTAGAAGAGAATTGTCTATGATATTTACTAATTTAAGAGTAAGATCCTTCCTTAAGTCAAAGTACATTTCAATTTCAGGAACATTTCAGAATTATGGATTCCATGATCAACCATGTTGGAAAAGTTAATGGCAAGCATTTTTTTATTTGAAAAAAAATATTTGTCCATAATGAATATATAGCATAACTCTTTAAATATGCAGAGCATTAGCATATGTTTTTGGATTTGATTTTTAAAATGTCCAATAGTGATAACATGGCAAGATGCTAATGGCATGCCTGTCTCGCAGCTAGGTCATCAAATGGGAAAAAACACACAAGCATTACCATGATATCCTCACGTTCTTGCCTTTGATATCCAGTCAAGCAAATATGCAGTAACTTACTGCCAGGAATTCCATTCAGATCTTTTACAGGGCAATATAATATCTGCAAATAGGACATGAGCACACCATCACTAGTAGCTAGAAACAAGTAGAAAGGAAAAGTTATGAGGCGGATATCTTGTGATACACTTAAGTAGAAGATGCCAATAAGACATCCCAAATTGAACCACAATACAAAGGAGTTAGAACTATGAAGAAAAGTGATTTATCATTATCCACATTTATTTTGCATTTAAATAAGCCCAGCGAAATGGTCCAGCATGTTGTCTGCAAAAGATAGTCCATATGTAAATTAGTAGAAATTCCACTATTTATATTTTAAGAATGCAAGTCACAGAAGGCTGTCATTGCATAACTAAAGGTCTCCCCCTTGTACTTGTGTTGTCATAAGATTATTCAGGCTCATGGACTTCTGTATTGAAGTAATATGCGCAAAGAATGTCGGCACAAGAGATTCAGCATTTTATAGAAAAGTTGTTTGCCTTTCAAGAGTAGGATCCTTAATATTGGCATAAGCATGGTAATGGCTCAGGTTAACATCCAGAGAAATTAAAACTTGCCTTTGCTATGTGCCAGCAATACAAAGCACCATGTCATTATTCAAAGTTGCATTGACAAAATTGACATAATTAGCTGATTAATACAATTAGATAATTATAATCATCAATATTTTAAAACACTTGAATGCATTCTCCTAAAAGTGGAAGAGTGTCTCTGCAAAACAGAAGAAACAGGATACCATGAGTCTCTAGCGATTTATTGCAGGGATCGAGAATAAATTAATAGTTAGGTGCCTGCCTGGACCAGGAAAAAAATGTTGTTCACATTAATGTGGCAAATACACTGAATTTTCCATAGATATTTTCTATCAATCTAATATTCTTAAATTGCTTTCAATCATGCACACACGTTGCACCAAAAGCATCTAATGACCAAATAACATAACATCGTAACTTGAGAAAGGACGAGAGAGACTGACTGACCCTTTTAGCATCAGCAAGCATTCCAATGTCCAAACTGACATCAATCCACAACTCAGTAACCAGTATTTTCCCATCATTCCGGGCAGCAACGCATACAGGATCATCCTTCAAGAGAACATCAGCATGTAACTAATCGATTATTCACAAAACATCCCTGCCTGATTAAATCGTACGACTTACATAGACGCGACCAGACACGATCACATGACTACAACTCCGATCATATCGACCGACATCGATTCCCCCTCTTCGCACAAGCTCAGAGCGATACTGAAACAAAACAGACCAGTAACACAAAAAATAATGACCAAATTTGTACGATGGTGAAAAGAGATCATCAGGGCAGGACCAACCTGAGCTTCTGATACCGAGTCAAAACCGAAGAGAACGAACCGAACGCCAGCGAAGATCTTATCCGGGGTTCTTGAACTCGAAGATCCGCGAGATCGGTGCATTTGGGGACCGGGGGCGTTCGACGGAGCCCTAATCGGACGGAAGAACTAAAACCCAGGTGATCGAAGAAGCGGGGTTTGCGACCGAAGGAACTCGAGGAGGCGGGGATTGGCAGCGGGGGAAATGGGAGATGGGATTGGGAATAAGGCGGCTTCTCAGTGGGGGAAGGAAGAGGAGGCGAAGCGCGCGGAGAAGATTTGGAAGCGGGGTTTGTTTTGGTGGGGAGGGGGCGAGTGAGGGGGACTTTTTGAGTTGGGGTTTCTTTTGGGGAGCGTCGGGCGGGAGAAGAGGCCTGTCGTGAAAAATAGCTGCTCACGTGTCCCATGCACGTGTTGATTCGCTTCGGTTGGGAAAGCCCCAGCACGGTGCCGAGTCGCTTGGTTTGGGGCTGTCTTGACCCAGCTCGGGTGCGGAGCCGAGTTGGCACATTATGTCATAGTTGCCGGAATCGGCTTCGTCAAACCTCATGTCATTAAATCATGGGCCGAACCGACGGATCAATTGGTGCGATTGTAGGTCTAATAAAATTTCTAAAAAATAAAAAAAATATTTGAAAATAGAACACTAAAATAATAATATCAATGAAATATTTTGTATTAAATAAAATTTTATAATCCATATATGTATATATATTCAAAAGCGAATGCTTTTATATTAAATGAAATTTTAGAAAAAACACCTTTGTTTTCACTTTTCATGACGGAATACTCTCATTTCCGTTATTTTCCTCAAAGCATCCCTCCTTTTACAATATGATAAGAATAATTTTAATCCATCCAATTGAAGCAACATATCCCATTGATGGTAGCTGATTGAGAAAAAGGATTTCTTCCTCCGTTACATATCTCAACATCCCACTTGCCTTAAAAGAAGGCAGCAATAAGAGAGGACAAACCAAAGAATGGTTTGCTACTGTAACAACAGAATTCAATATATGGAAACAAATAAACTGGGCTTAAAGACAACGGGAGACTAGTTATACTTTCCATCTAGTTGAATCAAATTAATGGATACATCGGATACAAATCATGTTTGAGCAGTACATTTTGTTGACATCCATCCTATTAGACAAAGCTAAGAGGACTGAATCAGCTAACTTAGGTAGCAGGTAAGGTAGAAACGATGCTACTTTATGCGGAAATCAGCAAGAACTTCATCAATCAAGGAGCTCAGTATCTGTCCTTGAATCTGTTTGCCAGTTTCAAATGCCTCGATCTCAAAATCTACCCACCTTCCCAAGTGAGTGCCCATGTCATTGAACACAAGCTCATCTACCATGCAGTTTCCCATGTTCTTCCATCTCGAAATCTCATCATAAATGTCTTCGGCCAAATCCTTTCTAGTGATCGTTGTTCCTTTGACCCATGCTTGATATCCTGATTTAAAGTAGTGGTTATGTTTCAAGTCCATACATTCTTGCACACAGGCATACAATAACTTGCTCCTTGCCTTGTCATTTATCACCTCTCCTTGCGCATTCTTACTTCTGCTGCCTTCAAGGTCGTTCAGAAGAATAGGATCAAATGTCTCACCAACATGAGTTAAATAATATGAGCCCAAATTTTTGTATGTCAATCCGTTGTTGCACAATATCTCCTTCACATATGCTAATTCCTGTTCGTCTGCTTTCTTATTGTCTGCAGCACTGAATTGTGACCCCTCCACTGGATCCTTAGATAAGGAAGAAGCAGAATCAGATAATTCGAACTCTGTTTCAGCTAATTTCCTTGAAGAATTGAAGTCAACAATATTCTGAGCATTGACAGAAGATGGACACTGATTGCTTCCTGGAGAAATAAACAGAATATTTCATTGTAATAACAACAAACTAAATTAGTAGACAGATTAAATAAATTATGTTTACCATCTGTACTTCCTGAGCTCTCAGATAACTGCCAACTTTCACTCGAGAAGGATGCTTCAAATATGGAAAGTGGACTGTGATGATGGTAGGTTGTGGCCTCCTTGCGGGCATCACTGCTCCTGCTGCTACTGCTGCTGCTGTGTTCAATCCTTTCTGCTACCTGAAATAGTGTTAAAATGTGCCAGAAGGAGTTAACACAACTTCTAACCTGCCACAGGAATTAATTTCTACAACTAGATAGTACTAAAAAGGCCACCCCAGACACTATGGCTTCTTGTTGTTATTAAATTAGATGCAACTTTAAACTGATAAATGGAGGTATCAAGAATAAAACATTCGGCTCTCAAATGTCTCCGTCACTAAAGCTGAAGCTTACTTTCCCTGAATGAGAAGCAGCTGACAACAAGATGTGATGGAAAACTCAACTGTTGGCCTATCTTCTCAAAGTAGATATGTGAGTATTTTCCATATACTGTAAATGAAGTAATTTATCAATTAGCTTGCATAATAAAGATTACTAGTGTGATTCTCTACACTATCTGCACAAACAACTTAAAGCAAGAATTTTTAACACCATAATGGTCATGGGGTCATGCATAAATATGTACACTAGAATTTGGTCTTTTCTATCTTAAGAGCCAAAGTCTTATTGGTAACTAAATGATTTTGGTACCTAAGAAACATGAAAATTGCAGAGACAACTTAAAAATATTCATGTAATGCATGGTCCAAAAGGCACTATATTTATAGTCTGGCAGACATACCAAGTTAAAAACCTTGCGTAACTTGTGCATTTTATGCTGAAAGAACAATTAAACCATTCCAGATTGCATAAATGAATTGTAAAAGGCAATGACAATATCCAACCTGAATCTTTCTCTGAGTTAGGCATATATTCTTTGAAATTTAATAAATTAGTTGACATACATGATTAAAACTACTGACTTTATCATAAATTTAAAATAAATAATGAAAATTTGTTTATATACTGAATATAATAAGCATGTTGCAGGCTCAGACAATTTCTAGTGGTGTCATAAGAATTATTCCTGTCCATTGTTTGTAAAGCTGTTTTGGCTACTAAACAAAATAACCAAAACAAATATTCTGGTGTTTATCAAAATAAAAAGAATTAATAAACATAAATCATTGTAATATGGTAAATAATTCAGGAAACATTAAACATACCTGCAGCTTATTCTTGATTCCAGTCACCTGATCATTTGTCGACAAAATGCCAGTGTCATATAAATTGCCAAGACTTTCTTTGGGTGGCCTTACTGGGAACTCCTCATGGTCAGCTGTCACAGAGCTCAAGCAATCTGAACCAGATTTTGAATCTTGTGGAATGGGAACAGGAGCTGCAAACTTTGCTGCTTTTATGAAGTTATGGGATGGTTCAATCCCAGATGTCAGTTCCCGTAGTTTCTGTTCTAAAAGATGGCTCAACGCATCACCACTTAAAACATTCAACCCTGGAGATGGTAGACTTTTTCTGTTTAAATCTGAAAAATTCTTTTCAAAACAGCCTCCACTCTTTTTATCCCATTTATCCACCACCAAATTGCTAGATTGAGATCCACCAAATGTTTTTACCAACGGGGATGTGAATGTAAAGGATATGATATCTGTTGCATTTCTGTTATCCTCAGAATGCCTTGTATGCTCATCTACTACAATATCAGGTTTAACATGTGTTTCATGTCTGTTCATAAGCCCATTATCTATTTGTGAACTCTTCTCAAGGTTGAAGTTCCCTTCTATTAACCTTTTCTTTTGCGGGAAGTCCTTGTTACTGGATGATGACCCTTCCGTATCAAGGCCTGTGATTTCTAAAACTTGCTTCCTGGATCCAACTCTGGAGTTTCCCGAAATCTTGTTTACATTCCTATTATTTCCAGAGGAGGCATCCCCAGATAGAACTTTCCTTCCTTGCTGATGAGAAATTGACTGTTTTGAACCCAATTTGCCTTTACTTGATAGGCAATTCTGTTTCTGATTGTTTTGTCTGAGGACACCAGAAACACTGGCCGGGGAGGACTTCTTCAATGGCCTATTCTTTTGATTGTTTGCTTGGCTCCTGAATGGTTGGTTTGCTTTATATTCTTCTTGCTCTTTCTGAACTAGTGTACTCCTTCTTGATGATGCACCTAAGCCTTCCCTTCTCTGAACATTAACTTTAGCTTGGATCGCTAAAGAAATGGATTTACCCTTAGCTCTTGCACCAGCTGCATTGATTTCATAAGGATCTGGAGAGGACCTGACTACCACAATCTCTTCTGTCCTATTCCAGTTCCTGTTCAAGGGTTGTTCCCTAGAGAACTCTACACTAGTCAAGTCAATGGGTGTTCTGGATAATTGTAACATCCGCGATGTCCTCTCTGGAGCTGCCATGCTATCCTTTGGATCACGAACTCTTATAGGCACTGAAGGTGACCCTATTTTTCCCTTTGTATTGGGATGAACTTGAAGCCCTGGCTGAATAATCTTTGCAGCTGCTTCCATAATTTGTGTTGCACTTTTAGCTGAGCTGAAACCTGGGTTTTTGATTGGTGACAACAACTTGTGGTGGCTTAGTGGTAGAGGCTTCGCCGACCTTGGAGGTAGTATCTCCCTTTGGAACCTTTCTATTGGGCTACTTGGCATCTTCTGAGACCTTGTCTCCATTGTCTTCCTGAAACATCCCTCAGCTCTATGGGGAACATGGTGGCATCTTTCATTTGTGTAGAAATCAGGACTTCTTTGGCCGTGGCTGTCACGAAGAGATCGTGTGTCGAAGAAAGGAGTGGAGAAAGGCTCTGAGACACCCACTGTTGGCATCGAATCGAGACCCATAAGCCTGGCTACTACTCCTGGGGCTCTTGTCCCATTGCCCTCTTCATCAGTCACTGATGAAGCGCAACTGTAGTCACTACTTCCTTTGACACTTGCTATTCCAAGTATCTCATCCTCATCAAGCTGGCAATACAATAACAGGTGAGTAATACAGATGAATATAAACCAAGGTAAGTCAACCTAAAGAGAAAATAATTCCATTTGACGAAGTGCAACAAGACAACTCACCAAATGGAACTGTGTTGCCGGCAAAGTATCGTTGCTTCTCTTTCCTTGCTTCGTGGCCTCTGCATGATAAACATGAGGAAAAACTCCAGTTTCAATTATGAAGGGAAGAATTACTAAGCATCGTGATTTGCGAACGGGGCAAGTAGATTTACCAGGTGAATTGGAGAACAATTTCTTCCTTGACTTCCGGTTCCAATCGAAGAGGTGAAAGAATCCACCAGTCTTCGAACCACCCCTTTCTCCTCCCATTGCGAATCTTCAAGTGTTTATGAACCCTTCAAGGGCACATTTCACCCCTAATACATCGTCTGTGTAACTTCACAGAAGGAACGAAAACAATCGAAGCACTTCAGTGCAAGAAGACAACTTCAGCTCTCCAAAGATATCAATAGCGCAGATCCTACTCATTTGCACGCTCAACCAGTCAATCAACCAAGCAAGAACACAAGAAAATTACTGATTCGAACAGAGAGAGACATGAACTTCACAGAACAAATGAGAAACAAAGTACAAGCTTTAGATCTATTCAATAAATTCCACAAGAGCCCGATCGATCGAAATCTTCAAACCAGTCTACGCATGAACAAACTAAGAAAACAGAACAAAAGAAAAACATTTCCAAAAATCACAGTTTGCTTCCAACCGATCCATTTCACCATAAGAAGAACAAACTTTCCGAAACCGAAGGGTCAAACCTGAACCCAGAGGGACCTCAATCGCCCAACGGGATCCGCCACGCCCCACCTTGCTTTCTCCAAGAACCGCCCGTGAGTCCCGGCTACGCCAAGGGTGTAGGTGGCGAGAGATCGGGTTCAGCCCTGAGACCGTCAATGGAGAGCGAGCGAGATCGGGCTGATAAAGTAATGGGCAGAAACGCCATGGAATTAAAATATAGCAAGAAAACACTTCAATTAAAAGGGGGAGACCGTAAGCCAACGGCTCTTTTGGGGGAGGGAGATCCATTTCAAATTCCAAACGATTCCTAAGTCTGCTCCAACCGCTCCTATATGTCCGTCTGTGCGGATACGCATCGGGCCCTTCGCTTCTCGTTCCTGAAACCATATCGTCCGTTTATCACGGAACCCGAAGGAAAAGGACGGCGGATCGAGGGCTCCTCGTGTTACGGGACGGGTTCGTACAGTCGGGATCTGCTGCTTGGGCTCCACGGCACGACGACATCGGTCGATGACGTGGTGTCGCATGGTTGAAAGGTTCGGCGGGGTCCACATCTGGAACGGAGGACGTGGAGCTCCAAGATTCGAGTTCGAGCAGACGTGGCGACGAGCCCCGCAGGAAGAGGACATTGACCCGCACCGTGTTGGTGCAGCGTCTCTGGTCTGCAGCAGCAACGGCACCCATGACCCCAGGAAAAGCTTTAAATACACGCTGACGACTGTGTATTCTTCACCTGAATCCTACAACAAAATTTGACATGATTTATCTAATTACGATGAGAAACACGACAATATTTTTGAAGTGAAATATGTGAGGATATAAATTTGTACTCAAATAGAGATTGAAGATAATGTTAGGGACATGTAGCATTCGACCAAGTACATCGAGCAACATCTCAGCTGCGCATCAATGGTAGGTCTCAAATTCAAATATATATGTGAGCATCATATACGTCATTTAATATAGTAAAAAAATTATTTTTTTTTCCAACATCAACGTGACCGTTTCATAGAGCAAACAATTATTTATTACATTTTATTTACGTTTAAATAGCTACAGTCGCTATTAGTTAACATTGAACAAACATCAAGTTGACAGAAAGCAGCATATAATGTTGTTTTCTTTTGAGACTACATACTTGAGGTGTTGAAGGTATATCATATTATAAATGACTAAATATTTTAACATCACTTGCTACTTTATAACCCTTTCCAAATCCATATAGACACATAATTGCTCAACATGCTTTTATCACAAAGGAATATTGCCAGCACTAGTAGTTACATAACAATGACCAGAGAAAGAGATGGAGCAGCTACCTAATTCATTTCATATTGTCAAGTTGGTGTCACGATGAAACCTTTCAAAGTCCCAATGATTTGTAGTCACCAGTATCTTCTAAAGAAATCATAGTCAACTGAGAAAACATAAACAGAATCCACAGTTCTACCTAAAATTTTAATAGCTATATTCCTTGCATCATCTAGAGTGCATTTGAAGTCGGCGTTAGCACTCAGGAAAGAAAAAGTGGGAAATAGTGATCTAATTCCAACTGATAGATGGCAACAATCTGGTAAGGACTCGTGATCTTGGTTTGGCCAATGGATGCAATTTAGCCACCCATGAAATATGGTAAATAACTCTTCCAAGAACGGCCGACTAGCTAGTTGGAATCAGCAGGAACTACCTTTAGTCATAGCTGCAAGTGTCCAGTGCTCCCTACAATATCTCGCAGCTTCCGAGCAGCAGCATTCAGAGTCTCACTGCCCTTACAGAAAGCAAACCTAACATATCTTGTTTGCAGGTTCTGAGCATCAATGTCTCCATGAAAGAATCCACATCCAGGAACAGCTGCCACTCCTGCTTTCTCAATTAGTACCTTGACAAATTCGATCTGCAAAACATATACATTAAGCAAACATTTGTCAGCAGGAATATATATGCAATTTATACAAAAATATTTGTTGGAATGTGATAATATATGCCAGAAAAGATGCCGTAAAGAGCTGGATCAATATTTTCTTGACAAAACAAATCATATGCAAGCTCTGTTTTTGTAATATTGATAAGCACACGTGTTCTCTCATAGGAATGTTAATATCACCATGGAGAACATTCAAGTTCTCTACTGTGCTGCAGATATAACAAACCCTCAGACTGGAAAACCTAGGGTGAATATGTCGATCGTGATGATATGAGATATCATAGTTATGTCGGCTATTATCTAATATTTCAAGTTTATGTGTCAGATTGATAGCAACTTTGTCTTATGGATATAGTGGGATGTAATCTAAGAACACGACTAGCAAAGCTAGTTTTGTGTCTGCAAACATGTGAATGCTCTCTGGTGTGTGCAAAATAGCATGAAAAAGACTTCTGGCTGCTACACCAGACAGGCTATATAAACAAGTAGATAGACATTCAGAATCCACATTTAGAGACTTTAGCTGCACTGAGATGGAAATTTGTGTTATATAATTCTACAGGAAGAATGACCAAAAAGTTGTTAAGACCTTACAAGTTAGCAAGCACTGTTACCTACATCGGAAACTAGCCAATTCTTTGGTAGCTCTGCAAACACGAAAACTGATCCTTGAGGTTTGAAGCTTATTTGAAAGCCAACATCAGATAACATCTGGATTACAAAATCTCTTCTCGCCTCATATTCCTTGAGTGTTATGCAACAAACATATTGAAGGCCTTCAGTAAGGTATGGTCTCATTTCAACCACATAAAAAGAAGAAAAAGTAAGATCAGTTGCTCACTGCTTTTAGAGACTTAAAATATCCTGGTGGGCTCTGCAGGGCTGCCAAGGCTGCTTCCTGGAAGGGTGAAGGAGCTGAATCTGTGATGCGGACGTGAATATTTTTTATTGCTGATGCAATGGTGGTCGGTGCACAAGCCCAGCCAATCCTCCAACCTGTTAGCTCTCAATCACAATACCCGAAAGATTGGCCTTAGTTTATGATCTAAATTGCGAAATAGCCCTCTAGAGTAGGGCCGTTTTGGGATATCAAAGATAACAAATCTAGTTGGAATTTGGACTAGAACATAACAAGAATTGAACAAAAGAACAACTTGGAGGATTTATAAAATAAATAAAGTTAGCTGTCATCAATAGGCTAGCATCTTAAGGTTCTACTTTGCAAATAATTTGTTGCCAATAATTCATCATAGCTGCTGATTCACAAATAGTTTTTCTTTTGAAAATGTAAATTAAGGAAGGTAACTCACAAAAGCAAGCTACCAAATTTCTATATTCAGCTGCCAGCATGAGCATACATGACAGTGAACAGGTCACCAAGAGCCTTTGCAACATTGCAATCAGATTGTGGCCTCTGCTGCTCACCTGTTACACTAAAAGTTTTGGACAAGGATGATGTGATGATTGTCCTTTCTTGCATTTTGGGAAGGGAAGCAAGGGATATGTGCTTTTGCAAATCAAAGGTTATATATTCATACACCTGAAATAAAAGTTAAAAACAAAGATTATTATGATAAAACAAGTTGACTTACCAGCTAAAGATTTATCCTACTACACTATTGGCAGTGACTGATGATACTTGAAGCTGTGTAGGACAACACAATTAAAGAAGTGATAGATTATCAAATTATGATCCAGACAATGTGATACTTGAATTCTCGGATAAATCTGATCACTTGGATAATCGTGCAATTTTTATTAAGATTTTGGGCTAGTTGTTCTTGTTAATGACTAAATTAGGTCCACTATCATCTTATGACATCAGCGTTGGTTCTTTATTTTTTTTGTCCCTCTCATAATTCATTACTTCTATAAATATTTTTTTATCAAGATACTATATATGAAATTGAAGGACTAAGCAAGATGGAAATATCATTCATAGACCTATTGCTTCCCGTATTTCCTATTGGATAATTAGATAATCCAATACTTCGATTCAGATAATGATAAATGTCAGACATGGAGATAAAAACCAAAAAGAAAAAGCTATACATAAGGAATCACCTCTATAAATTGAAATTTTACCAAGGAGATTTCACATTAATACCTCATGTCTGCCAAGCAAGGTCAAAAATAATTAACAAATTTAGAATCTAGAGTTCCCACATTCATCACCAAATCATAGACCTCCAGTGGCTAATTTAATTTATGCATCAATTGGATGATCACAAAGGCGACATCCACACACCAAACTCGATATATCAGCTGGGTCTTATTTGAGCCTAATTAGGTTTATAATTAAGGCTTAGCAAGACTACAACTATTTCTGCTTTTTCATTATGTATGCTTACAGGTTTTGTAAAGTAACTAGGATATGCAGATGAGGGAACAATTAATCAAGAACTGTATCAAGCAAATTTGCTATTTCTAGTTATCCAACATATATGAAAATTTTAGTTTATATAATTTAAATAGATAAATATCATACCAAAAATTTCAGAATCCACTATCTGAAACATTTTTATGTGTTTCTGTCTGAAACTGAGTCCACATGTAAAATTTAACAGTCAACTATGTTACATGAAGAGCTATTTATTTCTGCAACAGCAAAAAATTGTATAACCAAAAAAGCAGGCAGACCACAGATGTGTAGCCCAATGACAAAGATAATCTTTGGCTTGAAAGGTACAGTTCCAATACAGAGTCAAGAAATCTTATTACATACTTCATCTGTAATAGCCAAACAGTCCATCTGGCAGCAAGCTGCAGCAATTGCTTCAAGCTCTTCCTTACTGAAGACCTTTCCAGTTGGATTGTGTGGACTGTACCAGTTCTAATTAGTTGTTTGGTACAATCTAATTTTCTAAGAAAAGACAACACTGCATTTAATATTATACACTTTGAAAAGAATTGATAAGAATAAAGTTGATAGGACACATGAAATTTTTTCATACTTCTTTTAAGAATGAACTAGATGACAAGATAAGACACCTTTGGATAGATAACATCATTCAAAAGCAAGCAATCCACCAACAACTAGAAAAAACACCTAAGATGAACTACAAAAAGACTTACGTTTCGCCTGGACTAGTACAAATGAGCGGCATATACTGGTCCAAGTGCTAACCGATACGCGGACCCACCCCGATTCGGTCCACCATATAAAAGGGAAAGTGGGAAACCCTAAATCCCGCTTCGATGCCACCTCTGCTTCTCACACAACCGTGATTGATGCTGTGACTTCTCCCCTCCGTCTTCTCACCGCAATTGATGCCTCCGCTTCTCACGCATTGCCGTGACCTTGCTGCACACCGTCATGCATGATCTTTGCCCTAATCACTTCTTAGGTATGTCTTTTCTTCTTTTTCTCTTCCTCTTCCTTCTTCCTTCTTCCTCCTCCACGGCTTTCTCTTCTTGCCTCTTTCTTCCTCCACCGTCCCTTCCTCTCCTCCCTCTTTTCCTCCCTCTCCAAAACACTGGTACCTACCGATGTACCATGTGTTGGTACATCGGTACAAATTGGTATGCATTGATTTGGCAAATCTCTGAGATGGGTCCGGTACTCGAAACGACAAACATTGCTAGTACAACCTATTGAGAAAAACAAGAAGTTGCATGTATTAATATGGGGGACAGTTTCTAGGAACACGACACGAGTAATTCATCCAACCTCGTGACCATCACTGGCACAGGTAATTCTTATCACTCAATTGTGACAGAAGACAATGAATTACACATGAATGCATGTAGGAAGACCACAATTTCCTTTCTTTGTTTTATCCTAATGTTAGATGCTTTCTAATTTATGATATACAATAATATCATTAGAACTTTTATGTCACTAGATGTTCTTAGCATCAGTGATTTAAAAAGGCGCTCGGGCACTCGCCTAAGCGCTCGCCCGAGGCGAGGCGAGGCCCGAGCGCCTCGCTTGACTTCCAGGCAAAGACGCTTCAAAGAGGCGCCGCTGGCGCTTAGCCCGAGCCCAGCGTCAGCGCTTGGCGAGCGCCCGGTTAAACCAGCGATCGAACCAGAATTTTAGTTCGTTCGATCTCCGCGATTTAGTTGGTTCGATTGAACCAACTAAATCACCGATAACAACCTCTTTTCCCAACCCTAACCCCACGATTGGCCTCTCGTTGCTTGCCGCTTCTCGCTCTCTCTCGCGCTTCCTCCCCGTCGCTCGCTCCCACTCCAAATATCGCCGCCGCCGCCGACGCACCCGCTTCCAATCGCCGCCGCTCGCCATCGCCGCCGCCGCCGCCGCTCCCACCACTGTCACTTGCTGCCGCTGTCGACAGGCTCGGTCTTCCTTCTTTCCTTCTGCTTCGAGCCTTCGACAGTATACTGTTAATAAGTGTTAACAGTAAACTATTAAGTGTTAACAGTATACTATTAATAGAATTTTTTTATTTATTAAATTAATAATATATTGTTTTGATTTTAATACTATTAATTTTTATTTATTTGAAATTATTGTTAACAGTATATTTATTTATTAAATTAATAAATATTTTTACCTTAGATTTTCTTAATTTAATAGTATTTTTTATTTAAATAATTATATTTTTATATTTTTATATTTTTATATTTTAGCGCCTCGCTTCGCTCGGGCTAGCGCCTGGGCGAGCGCCTAGCGCCTTGGGCGATTTTAGAACTTGGCGTCTAGCGCTTTTTAAATCACTGCTTAGCATCAAAGATAAACCCCTTCACAGCATCAAAGAGAATCTTGTCAGAAAGAGATTCTTAAATTATAAGTTATGTAGTAACAGTCCATGAAAACATAAATAACATCCAAGAGTTTTCTAGAAGCTTTCATGCTGATATGTGCAGTCAGCACAACATGCAATACCATGAACAAAATCATTGCTTGGAATCAAATTGCACATGCAAGATACACATTTTTGTCAAAGGTAAGACTTACATGAGGAACTAATGCAGTTGAGCATATCCAACATGATGTTTCATAGCTAAGCATCTCAATGTTTTAGGTTGAATGGTAACAGTTTACTGATAGAAATTAAAACATGAAGGATAGAACATATGCAAAGTACAAAAAAATAATAGTTCATGTTATGAGTGCAGAAATAAGCTACTAAAATAAACCAGAATGCACAAGAAATGAGCTAATGCTTCACATGAATGTTCAACAGCATTGTATTAAAAGTTTATTCCTTGTCATCTATAATTTTATCAAAACTGAACAAAATGCAAAGGAAGTGCTCTTATATAAGTACTTGGATAATAGAGTACTGACCTGTTCAAGACCACAGCTTTTGTTCGACTGGTGAAGGATTTCATAAACTTATCTACATTTAGTGTCCAGTGAGGTGGCTCCAGTGGTACATTGATCTTTGGTAATAGATTAAAGGTCCAAAATGTAGACAAATGACTCATTAAGTAACTTGAGAACAGCTTAAACAACTTTAAAAGATATACCTCCTCATGAAATCACAGGTGCAGAAGAGGAACATTGATGTACAAGCAGTGTTGTTACTTGTTTTTTGCAAGTTCCAAAATTACTGAAATTACAATTTAACTTACAGGGATACCTCCAGCTAAAATTATGCATGACTCATATGTCTCATAAGCAGGATCAAAAAGCAGAACCTCATCACCCTGGTCAATTGCTGCTAGACAATATAAACAATAATTATACACTAATGAATCTCAAGAACACAGGTAAGGTTTTTTCTTTAAAGACTTGAAAAACAGATAGAAATATCCATACTTGCCAATATGGTTGCAGCAAAGGCCTCTGACTGACCACAACATATCACAAAATCCGTAAGAGCATTTACATCAAGACCATGATTTTGTTTCATCATTACTGCCAACTGGTCGCAAATGCCTTGAACATGCCTTGAAGGAAAAAAATATTTGATATCAGTTACAAGTAATTAAACATTTTAAATGAAAGAACTCACTGACAAAATCTTGCTGGAAGCTGAATTTTAATGTATTGGAGACTGACAATTTTAACTAATCAGTGCAAATACAATTTCTCAATCAGGTTTACTTCTATTTTCATATAACAGAAAAACCAAATCATAAGCATGTGCCTAAAATGTGACATTTCATAATTTTTTTCCAGATCTGCTAAAAGATAATCAATAAGATGTTTGGTCTGGTTTCTTTCCAAAGTGAAAGAATAACAAGATTTGATTCATGGATTTGCAAAAGAGTACTTGAACTTGCCAGCGAATAAAAAGTATGTGTCATGACTGAGTACAACTGATGATAATAGAGACAAAGAGGACTCAGGAAAAAAAAAATGGCCAGCTATATGAAACTCTGAGAGTTAGTTGGACTAAGATCCCATCCAAAGAGAGATAGATACGAGATACCTAAAGCTCCAACGTATATTTATTGCTCAATGTTGGCTTTTACAGTGTCATTTTAGGTTATACCTGAAGCATCACAATGAGTTAAATCAATCATTTATATGTACTTTCCAACAAGGGTAGGCAATTATTGTATGAAATTTGAGCACATGCATTTGGCCAACTACAGCATAACCAGGTTAACCAAATATATGGTCACAACTTGAGTTTTTACCAAAGAAAATTGTAGCACAACCGCAATTTCAGTTCATGCGCACACTCATTTAAGCAATTGACACAGAATTGGAGTTCTAAAACTGTTTGCAATGGAACCAATTACACAATCAAGTGTCAAACAAACTATATCAAGTCCTGCAGGTATGCTTTTCTGCAATATGTTGCAGAAAAGTTGTTAGTACAAGATAACTAACGGCTTCCATGAAAAGTCTAATATGCTGATCATCACAGTTAGCAACTGATGGTAAGTTGGTAAACCATAAACAAATGACAATTGTACAATGGAATGATGATATTTCAGCAAATATTGCTTCTTCAATTGTTGCATCAAAAGCATAAACAAATCAATTCAAATGGAGCGTTGTCAAGGTTGTAATGGATTAACTTTCCACATGCTTACTCTAACGGAAGAAAAAAAATCTATTTAACTTGATATAGTCATCATTTCTGAACACCGTCAAAAAAAGCTCCAATAGATTCCAAGCATTCCCTAAATTCCACTTATCACTGTTTGGCATCAAGTACCAACGGACGACGTTCATGCCGGCTGCATTGGATACAAGATACATTCCGAACACTAGACGGAGATGGGCGTACTAAAACTTGAACTCGACCACCCAAGTAGATATTTCGGCAACGGCAGCAGATAGCAGCCCAAACAGAAGCTATTCAAAGGAAGGAATCAGGGAAAGAAGAGGAGACCAAGGAAAGGACATGACCTGTACTGATTGAGATCGGCGTTGATGGCCGCGACGGCGGCACGCTTGATGTGGGGAGGAGCGGGAAAATCGGGAAAACCCTCGGCAAGGTTGATGGCGCCGCACCGTTGGGCGAGGTGGGAGAGCTCTTGGATGGCCGACGGGGTCAGCGATCGCGACGCTTTCGAAAGCTTCCGCTCCATCTCGCTTTGCGCGCTCCCCCTGGCGCTCTCCTTCCCTCCTACCGAGGAGGTCTCTCGAGGCGACGACACCTTATCCCGTCGATCGCCGTTGTGGTTAACCGTGTGTTGATGAATACGTAGGCATTTGTACGCACGGTTACTGTATACATCACAGGCTGTGGAGCATTCTGTTCAACCTACTAACACACCACGCAACAATAATAAAATTAATATCTTTTAAGACGGATTTTGATTATCAATACAGATTTAAGATTAATTGAGATTTCTTTCATATTCCAACCTTGAATGTATCGAGCCCATCCAATTTCGGATATGTCGAACCATATAGAACTACAACAAAGGTTTTCCAACAAATCAACCATCGAGGCTTAAGTTAGTTTTGGGTTCGAATGATTTCACTCATAATTTGAATAATATTAGAAAAATAATATCGATTTGACTCCTACTCAATGGCTCGCTTATGGCATTGCCTCGTCTCGCAAGGTATCAATTTAACTCCTAAACTCTCACTCATATTAACATACGTAACATTTAGTAACTTTCTCATCATTTGAGAGTTGATTAAAGAAAAACCTAACTCCCCACGAGAGAGAATGTGCTCGAGATGTTTTTCTTGAGCTAAGCAAGAAAATACATCTGAAACACTTTCCTCAGACTAAGCAAGAAAATGAGTCCGAGACGCATAAGCAAAAAATATGTTTGGGACACTTCGTCAGGCTAAGCATGAAAATGTGTTCAAGACATTTACCTTGAACTAAGTTTGAAAATACATTTGAGACACCTTCCTCGAGCTAAGCAAGAAAATACACCCAAGATAACTTCTTTGGACTAAGCAATAACATGCATTCGATGTGCCTTCCTTTGACTAAGTATGAAAATGCTCTTGAGACGTCTTCCTCGAGCTAAGCACGAAAAAATGTTTAAATCGCCTTCCTCGAACTAAGCATGAAAAAATATGTGCACGATACCTTTCTTGGGCTAAGCATAAAAATACACCCAAGATGCCTTCCTTACGTGACCTTTGCCCAAGACACCCTCTT
The DNA here is from genome assembly GCA_024322285.1 of Musa beccarii. Lineage (NCBI taxonomy): Eukaryota > Viridiplantae > Streptophyta > Magnoliopsida > Zingiberales > Musaceae > Musa > Musa beccarii. Next base: position 21,408,234 of record CM044401.1, on the reverse strand, counting down.
AGGATAGAGAAAATCTAAGCACGATGCATCAGGATTATCAAAGACTCAAAAATCAAATCACCATGTGCCAAGCAAGCATTAAGCATAACTCAACATCTAAAGGAAGACCCCAAGGTGCATCTCCGAAGGGGCAAGGGCAGGGCTAGGGGTGTAGAGGGGGGAAGGAAGAAATGATAAAAGAAAAGTTCATCTCCTAATTGTACTTCACCGCATGGTTGCTCAATCAGCACAAGAGACAAACCCAGATAACATATGAGCCACCAAAGCACGAGAACAATTATGAACAGAGAAGAAAATATTTTGCTTTTACTGTATAATATTCCTTCAAGCCTAACCTGTTATAGAATTCATCAATTTATTATTACCAATATCAATTATTGTTTACATATGATTCTACTTTTTACCTTAGTCCTAACTTAAGCGTCAAAAGAACCAGGTCGAGCACCCCACCCAACTATGGTCTTCCTATAAGTTGACTCTTTGATGAACACCATAACCATCCTCTCGGTCATTTTTGGACTCTTACGCACGCAATCCACAACTGAGTCAGACTGACAAAGATGTTACAGACAATCACACCATCACTATGAATACACAAAACTTAAACTGCTGGTTAAGGAAAAGATTAGCATACAGATCTCCTCTCGTAGTTGATATACAATGAAGTTATCATTATCCTCTAATCCTACTTAGTTGCCATTGAGGTGCAATAAATCTTCATTGTTACATATGCGATGACACCTCTCACCAGCAACCTTCATAAGTATCAGCACACGTGCTTGATGATAACGTCGGGTAAGCCGAATTCATGTAGGCGACTCTTCTCGCAGAGCGCCTTGCAATCGCCATCCACTTCGAGACTGCTTTCAACTTAACCCACTTGCTAGATGAAGTTGTGGCACCAGCATCAGGCACATTTGGGGTGCAGCTTCTGTTTGCGCTGCTATCTGATACATGAACCAAGCCATTGTGTTGATCCCAGAGCATGGGGAATTGACCGGAGCACATGCCAGCCTGAGTGTTGAAACTCATCAGGTGGTGGTCATCTACTAGAGTTGCAGGATTGCTTGATGGCATATCGAAACCTGTGTTAGTGTTTAATAGGAAGGAATCAGATCTCTGTGCCGGATGAAAACCCATCCCAGGAAACATGTCTTTCATTTCAGGTAGATCATCTATGATGCCAATCCCTGCCTGAATGGGTTGATGCAGTGAACGCATATCAAGAACTGGATTGCCTGTTGAAAGTATATGTATGAACAGACGATCCCACAACAGGTATAAAACATAACATGAATTGATTTAAAAGTTTGGATGACAATTACCTTGATTTGTGAGGGGAATATAGGGAATGTGTTCATCCAAGCAGCCTATATCTGGGATAGCAAAAGTGTCGGTTGCAGGTGATAGCAGCCTTTGACGGTTGTCAACCATCGGTTGAATGAACTCCATGATGAGACCCGGACTCCTATAAGCATTTTCTTTTAATTTGTCGATCAACACCTGCAACAACCACATGCGATTGTCTAGTATGAATATGGAAATTTGCACACAGAAAATGACTTTAGTGGTTAGATAATGGCTTGAAATCCTCTACAATTCAAGCTGTAGAGAAACTCTACAAGCCTGTGTATGCTGGCTATCCTGGATTGGTCCTTTCTGTTGACTACTATCGTGATCTCATATTTTCTATTCACCCTACAGAATAATTTAAAAACCAGAGCAAATACAAACGCTATGTTCACCTTCAGCAACAAAAAGCACTAAATGTTGTCGATAACCTCCAAAACTATGGTTGTAGAAGATTTGCACCTTTCATTTAACACCTTTGTTATACACCATTACTTGTCATCCATAATGTGCTATATAACTTATATGAAGCATTCAGCTTCATCATCATAGGACTCCAGCAAAGAAATCAATGCTTTGTTGCAAGTGATCGTTACACTGCTAGTAGAGTAACTACATATCCATTGATGGTCCTACCGGATCATCTTTCTTTTTCCATATTCTATATGAATGCAAGAATTCTTAATTTGTAATGAATTCTCGAGAAAATTCACATTTTCCATTGTAAGATTAATTTAGCAGGCTTCTCCTATCTAAAATATTCTTGTTATTACTAGTTCTTATAAACCAACTCAATTGTCCTTCCTCATCCAATATGAGATTAAACCGGGGAATTCTAATATCACTTGTTTAGGGTTTGATGTATTCGTCAATGTCCAAAATAGCCCAAAATTACCCTAGGACCAGGATGTTTCATTGGTAATCTAATCATCAAATTCTTCTACCTATAAAAAATTAGACCGAGAAGGCAAGAACTACAAATTCCACAAATCGGTCAATCAAAACTATGATAGCCCCCATTAGATTTCCAAGGCTATAGGAATCTCAAAATACATCAGACTTGGGCAATTCCAATCAGTTTCCAGTTGATTCCTGATTCTAATACAATCCAGAGAGCCTCAGTTGTTTGAACCTTCACTAAATGACCTACAGCAATGACCATCTATTTTGTCTTGGCATGATGCACATGCAAAAGATCAACAAAAGATGATATTGTTTCCTATCATTTTAGATCATGTCCAACAAATTAGGTCTTCCATTTTAGGAACTCCATAATTGATTTTGATTCTCTAGAACTGAAGCCTCAATCCTACCAATTGGATGTCAAGCATCAATCTATAACCATATATCTTTAATCTAAATTTGCAAACATATATTAATTTCCATGTCTTAGTTTTTCTTTTTCGTTCTCAAAAGATATAAATCTATCTTCTCAGTGAACCTATTCCAGTACATAACAAGTGTGATGACTAACTTAAAGAAGGAATACCAAGTCATCTCTCTCTATACCATATATTTTAAAAATCTATATTGCAAGCATATATGTATTTAAGTGTCCTACGTTCTTTTTCATTTTTGTAAAAAATTTACAATTATCTTCTTGGCAATTCTCTTTAGTACATAACAAATGTGATAACTAATTACAAAATAAAGGAATCACTAACAATAATTTTGTTTAATCTCATAGAATGAAATACAAACCTTTTGTGTTGCAGGAAGTTCATCCAGGTAGTAAAATTTTTCTTGAATTATTGTCCCAAGAAGCTCATATATAGAGTTAAACAGGAGCACAACTCCTTGACTAAAGTTGTAAGAGTATAACTTCTCTCCTGGAACAATACATTTCCTAGCATGCTCAACTGTTGCCTCCCACATCTTATTTGACATCCCACTACCAAGTATCTACAGGTCAGAAAGAGAAATGAGAATCTGCTACTTAAAAAGTGACTCAGTATCAGGGAACTAATTGACTTTCTTACATGGCGCAGCCTATTCTGATCCATTATAAAATTCCTCAGGAAGTCCTGAACAGTAATTATTCCACTATCTGCAAGCCTTTTATGAAAAACACCATCTTTACCTATCTTTTCTAATCGCCATACATCATCGTTCAATGATGGAGGATGATGCTTTTTATACACTGAAATCAAAACACATTAAATCCTGTTAATAAAGACAATTATGGATAAGAGAAAACACAAAAGAAAATAATTTTTCAAACTTTCAATTGAATCACTTGTTTGAGAAGTAAAAAGCATAATGCACCAAATAAGGCATGCAGATTAGAAGCAACCAGCTGCGAGATTAAAAATAAGGGAGTAGGCCAAATGTATTTTATAACTTATCTTTGCATTAAACAATGGACTTCAACGAGAAGGCGAATAATACATACGAATCAAATAGATTGATTATTACAGCTTGTTGTTGTTTTTATTACAATAGATTGGTTAATATTTAAAAGATCAACCTATCATCAGAGCAAAGAGATACAAAATAAGTTATGATTCTAGTAATGGCACCATAATGTCTTCACTAACTGACATTACAAAAATTCAGGGTACAGGCATATGACCATGTTTTTATCAGGTTGGTCCTTGATTCCTACAATGATCAATAGTGACCTCTAGACCCCCAGTAAGCTATTTAATATCATGTCTTGAATGCTCTGTTCTTCGTGTTTACACAGAGTAGTGCTATTCTGTTCACATTGTTTATAGAAATTGCAAGTATTTCCAAATTACCATATAAAAAACTTTCACAAATAAATAAAAGGCAAACAAGGACTATGAAACAATAGCTGGTTGAGCGAATAACAAAATTATTCCCAGATTACACATACAAGCCTAATTTTAAAAACCCTGTGCCAGTAAGCTACTAATATCTAAAAAAAGCAAAAAAAATAATATTTAAGTAAAAAAAAAAATCCCAAGGTAGTTTCTTTAGTTAAGTTCACAAATATTTCTTTAAACTAGTAACCTTAGTTTTGTCATGCATCAAAGATAATGTGTTCAGTTAGATGTTCCCATTGAAGTTGATAGATTTTCCAAAGACATCAGGGCTATCAAATTAATAGATTTCTGTTATAACACATGACATCTTAACTTGAAATGGTGCACTAGTTCTGTTCTGTTGCTAGTGTTCAGTTCCCAAGGAAATATAACAAATCCTTGAGGTATTATCCTTGCACATGATGTCCAGAATATTATATATCATGATTGTCAATAAAGTTGATAACGCATCTAATCTGCAGAGTCATAGCATGTAAAATTAAGATAAACTTACATTCTCCACGATGATCCTTCACCAGAAAAGCTCCACTTACTGCCTCCTGAACTCTATCGATGCATCTGCTTTGAGAAACCCTTGCACCAAGTCTGAACCTTCGACTTCTTGTCCAACTGGAGTTATCAGTAAAGTTAGCATCTCCAAGACAGCCAACCCCTTTGATCAGTGTGATAATCAGTTCACCAGACAGCAGAGGCCTTTTGCCCTCTCTTTCCCGTACTATGCTATCACCAAACTCCTTTTCAGTCCATTCTTCTTGCCCATCGATACCAAAATCACCATCAAGGACAAGAATTTCAACCTTGATTGAAGAAAGAGGACTACATGTGATAATCTCTCTTGAGTCAGAATCAACTATAACAATCTCAACAGGCTTTTGGCCCTCAGCTTCTATCTTGCTGCTAGTAAACAGTGTTCTAGGCAAGCTGTTCCGAAACTGTAGACGGTATCGATTGCTCACAGCTGCTTGAATCTTGTTAAGGGGAACTCTATAACATGCGAAATATAAAAGAAAAGAATGCACAATTACATAATAGTAAAAAAACTATAGGACATTTCACAACCAGCTAATTTAATCACTCATCAAGTTAATGCATGCTTTGTCATAGGTAGATTATGCTTGAATAAGAACACAGATACATGATTTATGACTATCAATGTATGATACGTTTATACTTCAAAATGAAAATAAATGTTAGTACATTTTAAATAGTTTGAATGATCAGCTAGCATATCAATTGAGGGGACCATGAGAGTTGGAATAATTGCAGATAAGAAGTAAAACAGAAAACTATAGTCATCAAACAGAAAACTATAGTCATCAAACAGAAAACTATAGTCATCAAGTGTAACAAAAATCAATGAAAGAAGGAAAATCATAATTAACAAATGTCATTGTCAAGAGTACCATCTTGGCTTTCACAAGTTCTGTTGACTCAGGATTCAGGAAATTAAATTTAGATATGACAAGAAAATTTGAAAGTTCTAGCCAAATGTATTGAGAATCAAAACATACCATGTCAACTAGATAATAGCAAAAATGCTCATGCTCTAATAGGAATATTACCAGGTCTGACATGGAGAAGACACTTAATTGAGCATCATGGTTAACGCAAAACCCTACCTGGGCGGTAAGTGCACATCACGCCATATAGCATTTTGCACCTCTTCTTGCACCTTGCAGGAAAAAAAAGATCACTAAATAAGAAGTCACCTCTGAAAGTTGATTTGGATGATTTTAGCTTCACAAAAAAATGCAATATCTCTCAGATTCATGCAACTTCCAGAATGAAGGTATTATGTGCCAGAAAATCACCAAAAGAACAGGCTATTAGAAAAGGATGCCCATTCATATAGAGACTTAGCCCACAATTATGCACATATAACATAAAAATTGCAAGGTAATTAACAGACTTGAATAACCAGAGAGTACGAATTTCATAAGAAAAATGACAATCAACCTAATCTTACCACTCTTCGAAGAAAAGGTTCTATCTTTGGCAAATGCTGCAGTATATATTGCGTCGCCATCACTACTCTCATAGAACTGCATTGAAAAACCATAAATAAAACAAATAAAAAGATCAGCCAATAATTATAAGACTTCCGTTAACTCAATCAGACAATCTACTCACTCAAGCGAGGTTCGCGGTCGCTTTGTTTCAGGAACCAACGGCACCCCATCGTCTACCCCTTCCCCTCCCACACCCCTCTTCAGACCCATCATGAGGAAACCAAGGGGTGATATCAGCAGAACACTTAACAGCGTTAATGTAGCACGATGTTGGCATCACCGACATATATGCAAGCGCAAAAAAGACAACTTTTGGGGGCGAAGACACGCCGAAACTTCCCAAACCGTAAAGAACACACCCGTCCGTGGGGAAAAGAGATCGATTAAGGGACCACGATTCCAATATTCTTCCAGTCGCGAAATTGGCCCGAACAATCCAAACTCAGGTCGCGAGCTCAGGGTTTTGCGGAATCCCGACCGCAAAAACGACATCGACAGGTACTGTTTTGGAGCAGAATCTACCCTGGACGGTACCCAAAACGGCGAAGATTCGGAGAAGGGGCGAGGAAGATGGCGGAGCGCGCCGATCGAGGTCGGGGAACGTGAGGGGCCCGTCGCGATCGATCGAATACCTCGAAACGATAGGGGGGTGGATCCCACATGGGGGAATCGATTCGGGAACCTAGATGCCGGTCGACGAGGTAAAAGGGGGCAGCGAATGAGCAAAAGCTCGGGGAAAGCGCTGTGGTTTGCGCGCTTTATTCCGGACCTTTTCCCCTGCTTTCGATGTCGCCTTCGACATTCTTTTGGTGAGTGGACCCTATTTTGAATAATTTTGCAAATACCCGCGTACTCACCCGAGGCATGGAAATGGTCTATCCGTGGGTCCCGCATAGACCCACTAGGGCTAGTGTCAGTTCCCCGGCCAGAAGAAGAGTGGGCGCTTGGATACGCGCCGGAAATAGTATTCGTCCTTTTGGTATTAACAACGGCCGGGCCTATGCTTCCATTTGAACTCACGTTATTGTCTTCGTGGGGTTTTACACACACAAATATAATATATATATATATATTTGCAAAATCGAAAATTAACAAATTTAGCGTTATAAATTTTAATGCATCACTCATATCCCTTCGTATACCATAGGTATTTCATATGCACCATTATTGTCAAGATCTGTATGAAAAAAAAAATCATGTTGTTGAAGTTAGAGAACCATATAAAATGGCTAAAATATGATAATGTTTTTTAATGTCATATAAATTATTAGATAATTTAATGGACGATAAAGTTTAAAGGTCAATCAAGCTCAACCACCAATGGATATATGCAAGATTTTAGGTTTTGGATGGCGTATATTTACACTAAATTAAAATTTGGGGCGGGCGACGGAATAAATATTGAAAGAATTAGCTTCCTAGGAATATTATGTGTAACTTTAGCGATCATGAACTGTAAATTATTAACTCCCACACCCACAACTAAATCCAAAGCCATGTGACCATATTAATTGCAAAAATGGATCTAAAATATAAGCAACGCCAATTATACTTTTAATTAGATTAATCTAAAATAAATATATTCAGTTTAGGGAGTGTTAAGAATAAAAGTATATAGATCATATCTCATATACTGACTTAAGCCTTTAGATGCAATGACATTGATCAAAATTTAAGACGACATAAAATTAGCTCACTCTCAATTTTATCAGTACTATTGGAAGAGAAAACACTTGGAAGAAATTAGAACAGACAAATCATGTTACTCGAGAACATTTTTCATCAGACAACAAGAATTCCCACTTCTGTAAGTAATACAAAGGGTTCAAACACATATTCGAAGTGTAACTTATGAAAATATAACTAATTTCCATAGTGATCACAAGATAAACAATCAGAAACTACTCTTAGGTGACTGATACAGTAACACTTCCGATGTTATCTCATTAGGTAAAGCAAATTACTGTTTCTATTATTTCGAGTTAGACAGCTCCATCTTATTTCTCAGGAGGAATTTTAATAATGTCAGAAGCCCGGAAAGCTCCATTCATGAGCTCGGGAACAGACAGTTTCAGATCAAAAGTAATTCTCTGGAGTACATAGCATAGTGTCATCACATCCTGCATTGCTCTGTGTGCTGGTCCGACTAAAGGAATTTCGTAGTGCTCACGAAGTGCCTTCAACGAAAAGGAAGAAAGCTTTGATCCTGCAAAGTTGAATAAAAAAACAAAAATAGTTTAAAAAGTATAATTAAACTCGGATGGGTATTTGGGTTTTTTTATTCTCCTAAATAATAAATAAAAACAACAAGACTGTAATGTCTTTGCCGTGTAAAAACTCGATAATAGTATATTTTATTTTTATCTAATCCTAAACTAGTTCCAGCAAGGCCTAGTCCGATCTAGGGTGTTGTCAATAGGTCACATGCATCCTTGTGTCAAGTTGAGAGACTTTACCAGACCTATGTGACCTAGGAATCATGCCAAAAATTCAAAATCAAACTCAATCTCATCAATCACACAAAGAACAGCATGATTGACCCATGTTCGACAAATTTGACCGACCCCTTTACAAGACAAAAATGTTGAGATTGATATGCTAATCCAAAAATGGCACATTCAACACAGTTAACAGTGTCGATTCAGGTCACTGGTGTCAGTTCCTATAGTTTTCTAGTAGTTGGGTCAATCATGTCAACCTATTTATGATCCAAACCCACCCAAGCCTGCTAATTTTGTGTTGCATTCATGTCAAGTTTTCTATGTTGAGTCAAGTTACAACACCCCCAAGTCAGCATCCTGATTGAGTTTAACCTAGCAAGACTTTGTAAATCACACTAGACAATAAGAGCACATCCACTAGAGGAAGTGGGGTGAAAAACAGTATCATGATCTAGTTAACTTACCTTGAAGTTATTTCTGAAGTTCAAATTTTTGACTGCAGAGGTAGAACAAACATTTTTATAGGGATTACAAAAAATGTGATATATATTTTCAGGATATACCAAAATTGTTATAAATCAACACCAACGAGAATCAAACTTGAGTTAATACAATAAAAACCTCAAATTTCATAATACCGACTTTCTAGATTTTACAGTTTTGCACGATATTGGCTAATCAAGAAATGTGGCTTGCAACCTGAATTACCATATAGTGTTCAGTAATACTCATTTTTGAAGAACTGAAAATGACCTAATCAATTAAGAGACATTAGGACTATTACACTGTGGCATCTCATTACCAACTTAACAGCAGCTAACTAGCTAAGTATTCTAATCATGATCAAAGAAATAACTAGCCACACAAAATATTCTAGAATCTATTGATTCTTGGAGTTATCAAATAAATGAGAATCTATTATTTCTAATGAAATGCCCTTTTATTCTGGTCAATGTCATCGACACTGGTATCAGATACAATCAACAGATAGGACTAATGAATCAGTAATTTGTGATTTAGGAGAGAAATTTGTGATATAAGAAATAGGACAAATGAATCGGTGACCTACCATCTGCTTTCACCAGCTGACGTGCAAGTGGAAGAGTGTCAATAAACATCCAGTCTGGAGGAATCTCCACAGAGCAACGCTGGAATTCTTTGATCATGAAAGGTACATCAAACCGACGTCCATTGTGAGCAACCCATATTACTGGTCTTCCCTCCACTTGTCGGCTCCGAACATATTGCAGTAGGATAGGAACTAGCTCCCTAAACCTATTCTAAAATAATGAAAGTAAGAGGAAATAGAGCATAGTTGTCGAAACTTTATCATGGAACCAGCAACAGGAAAGTTAAATTTTAGAAAATGTTACACATAAAATAAACATTTCAACAAAAGCATGCATATGCTGGACCTTAGAAGCCAATCCTTGTTCAGAAAAGCAAGAATGAGAATGATCTTTCTCAAACTAATTGCAGTACCCTAGGAAAGACGACAATCTTCTGGTTCCATCAAAATTTCCAATTTTTCCTTGTTTGACATGTCACATGGCTGACTCGCAGTCTCGTAGCATTAACTTCATACTTCAATTTCAAGATGCCATGCTTTTTATGTATGCATGATACCATCAATAAGGAGATCAAATGTTCAATGAAATGGAAATGTCACCTGATATCACGTATGTGAAATCTGATGGAAAGAACAATGTCCTCTACATTATGGATATTTGGAAATGAATAATGAAGCATCTTTACATACTACATTATATACACAGATGAAGTATCTCCAAAATTGAAATGGTTAGCAATGCACATCAGTTGCAACCATGAATATGCTAAAAATGCAAATTCAGAACAGTCTATTGTGTTTGTGTGCCTCTTACTTGTGTGTACGTGTATACATGCATGCCCAACTCTATGTGCATGAATATAAATGAGACAAAAAAATTACTTTGTTCAAGCATTTACATTAAAAAATGATTTAGAATATCGGAAGAAATTAATTGAAAATTATTATGTCAAACTCTGCTGTTGAGATAGAAAATTTAACAGCACCACAATAATTTACCAATGGTTCATTTCTTTGGCAACAACCATAAATTGAATTGTTTACTCCAACAGAGATAATAACAAGCAGATAAGCAAATCTAGAGCCTTCAAGATTAGACAAGCATACGTTGGGACATCAGGCCTGTTGACCATATAAGTGCGAATTCCATGAATATATGCATTTAATACATCTTTTTCAGGATTTATAAGGGTTTGGAATGTACTGTTCTTGCCACCAATAAGATCACGAAGTGCAAACTCAATAATCCTTTCATTTTGACGACTGAACCCAGTGGTTTCAATATCAAAAACGAGAATAGTTGCAGGCCGGTCAAAGGCTTTCCTGATAGAAATATTTTCTTGGATATGGTAACACTGAACAGCTTTAAGTTTGTTAAGTACTGGCTGATTGATATCTTTATTTGTTGATGACCTGACTGTTTCTTTCTCAACCTTCCACTCAGGATGGCTACATGATGTAATAAAACTCCGTGGTTCCCATCTCAACACTTGTACTAGGCGTCTTAACTGTTGCAGTTGATGTCGCCTAGTGCCATATGGTTTCTCAGGAACCAATGTCATACTAAATCTGAGAAACGTGAAAGTTGAATTGCTTCCAAGACTGTTCCACAATTGATATAAATTTGCTGACAAGATAGCAGCTAAGGACATTCTTTAAAGAGAGTGGATTTGGCATCAAGGATCTCCCAGCATCAAAACTCATATGAAAATCACCAACATCTGGAGTTCTGCAAACAAAAGTGCATCAGTGTACTGCTAAAATTCCCAGAATCTGCATCAACTTAGCATTTTTTAATCCTGAATGCAAATGTAAGGAGATCAAATCAAACTGAGATTTATTCGGGCAAAGGCCTTAAGACATGTATAGTATTTTGATCGATTTTCTACCATAAAAAAGTTTTCTAGACTGCCAAATATTGACCAACACAGAAATCTTGTTTCACATCTATGCAAACTCTGTAACAGTTATTGACCAAAGATGTACTATGCCCTTGATTCCAAAATTCATCAGAATATCAGATACTTAAAAGGAATTCTGGACAAACGTCTCATTTAAATCATAAATATTAATACATTAATACTACGATGAAAAAATAATAAATTATAATGCAACAGTAACCCAATATCTTCCCGCATAATGAATGAACTATAATACAAAGATTATAATAAAATGGTCTATAACACAGATATGAACGCTAGTTCTGTTATTCCTGAATCACTACAAGAAAACATTACTTGATGAACAGTTAAATGATACCGCAGAATTTCCATGAACATCCAGAAAGCGATTTATTGTGTTAATACAATAATAAAAGATTCCTGCAAAGTATCACAATAAATGATAATAACAACCGTCAAACAAAAATAAAGATCTTATATATGCCAATTTTCCATATGCTATTCCATGCTTGATGAAATGCCTGAAAGAGAACAATCGCACAAGATACATAAAACCACAAAGAACATCTCCGAAATTGCTGCAATGTCCTTACACTGCATACGAAACATATAAAACAGTCATCACGGACAATCAATCAACAAACCGCAAAAATCATGACCACAGGCCATATGCTCGACAAAATTCCGGAATGAGAAACACCAGCAGAGACTGCCCACAAACCCACTCGAAGAACAAGAGAAATCATACATACAAGAGCGGATCTAAGACAAGAAGAAGTACCAGGAAAAGTGGCACGCGACAGAGGGCGGACGGCCGAGGAAGGAAGGTATAAAGAACGATCACTGCGTGGGGCAAGTGGTGGTTCTGGAAAAGCTTGCTTGGCTTGTGGGAGGAGGAAACGGCTGTAGACTTTGGGGTGGGAGAAGCGTGAGCCCGGTGGTGTTCTCGGATCAAGAGGCAAGAACCACTCCTCACGGCACGTGCCTCCGACCCGAAGACACGGTCTTGGAAGCGATTTAAGCGGGGATATCCCGTGTTGCCTTTTTTTTCCTCCTAGTGGTTGAAATTTAATTGAGATATGTAAAAGAAGCTTCAAATTCAACCTGTTTTTCTAATTCAATTAGTATTTGTAAAACAGGTTAAAATTCAATTTGTTTTTATTATTGACAATAATTTACTATTAATAATTTCTTTGAAAAAGTTTTAAAAATATTATTTTATTATTTATAACTCTATTATTTTTTTTCTATTTTTCACTGTAATACTTTATTTTATCCACTTGTTTCCAACATTATTCGATATAGATATCATTTGTCGCCCCCTTCTATGCCTCTCTACTTGATATCAATATCGTTCGATGCCCATCTTAATATTTACCAAAGGTATAGTCATAGGCAATACCTCTCACCATCCCCTCGGACGTCTTTTCACGTGATGCTTATGTCTCAAATACTCACTTAATACTCCTTACATTGTTCATATTCATAGATCTCTTACTTTTAATAGGATAAAAAATAACTTTTTATATACAAACAAATACAAGCAGGCTATAACATATAGTGGAATTAAACGAAAATCATAATTAAATAAGATGCTTAGATTTAAGTGAAAAATTCATTCAACGTGAAGGATAAAAACCATGAGGCAAATCAGAGAAAATCTACTATAAGAATAATGAATATATAAATATTAAAATTTCTTACCCAAAACCCAAACAACAATCACAAGAGAATAACTAGGTACAAGGATTATGTCACTATGCACAATATCCAAAATCTCTCCAAGTAATCATAGTAAGAGTTCACTATAAATTTGATCTAACTTGAGATAAGAATACTGTATAGATAATTAAGAACAATCTCTGCATTGTTCTTGTTTTCTTCTCTTATTTTTCTACCTTTATTTGTAGCCATCCCTGCCCACTTTTTCTGCTCTAACCACCACCACATCTATGAGTTAGGATTTTTGGCTATCAAAAGTGGGCTATGGGTTAAAGCCTATATAAACTGAATAATGGGTTATCTGTCCAACAACCTCCCTATTTAGCTTATAAGGGAGGCTGTCTCATAACTCCTTAATGTGAAGCCATGCCGACCAACTATCGACACAACTCTTGTCTTTCTTTCGATAATATTTTTACTAATATATCTGCTCTATTATCATCTGTATAAATTTTCTGAAGTTACAACTGTTTCTCTTCAAGTACATTTCTAATCCAATGACATGTGACTTCTATATGCTTTTACTTGGAATGAAAAGTTGAGTTCTTGCAAGATGGTGCTCTGGATATCACAATACACCACATAGTTTTCCTATTTCAGCCCCAATTCTTATAAGAATTTTTTCATCTATAATATTTCTTCGTAAACCTCTGTAGCAACAATATATTCTACCTCTGTAATGGAGAGTGAAATATACATTTGTAATCTGGATTGTCATGACACAACTCCCCCTGCAAAAGTAAGTATAAAATCTAATGTGAATTTTCTTATATCAATATCTCTTATTATATTTGTATCTGTGTAACCTATCAACATAAGTAATCTACCTCCAAAGCTTAAACAAACCTTAGAGCTCTCTTTGAGATATATAAAGATCCACTTCACTGCTACATAGTGCTCTTTGCTTAGATTTGCAAGAAATATGTTCGTAACACCTATTACATATACGATGTCTGACCTCGTACATACCATTATGTACATTAAACTTTCAACCGTTGAAGCACAAGGAACCTTTTATATTTTCTCATTCTCCTCATTACTTGACAGACTTTACTTTGAGTACAACTTGAAGTGACCTGAAATAGGAAAACCAATAGCTTTGCATTACTCATACTGAACCTTTCCAATACCTTCTTGATATATTTCTCCTATGACAACCAAATATTTTTATTTTTTTAATCACGAAAAATCTGCATGCACAGTATTTGCTTTATTGGCCCTATGTCTTTCATTGCAAATGACTTACTCAGTTCCTTCTTCAACCTATCAATTATAAACATATCTTTCCCGACAATAAGCATATCATCAATATAAAGTAGGAGAATAATAAAATCCTCACCAAACCATTTGATATACTGATCTGAAATCATTCTTTTGTATCCATTTTTAGTAATAAATGAATCAAATTTTCTATATCACTATCTTGGAGCTTGCTTCAGCCCATACAAGCTCTTCTTTAACTTGTAGACAAAATTTTCTTTACTTTTGACTTTGAAGTCTTTTGGTTACTCCATATAAATTTGCTCCTATAAATCACCATGAAGAAAAGCTATCTTCAAATCTAATTGCTCAACCTCTGAGTCTAGGTTAGCAGCAATACTAAGAGCAACATAAATAAAAGATATTTTAATAACAGGAGAAAAAATCTTTTCAAAGCCAATACCTTTCTTTTGACCAAAACCTTTCATAATTAATCTAGCTTTGTATTTTGGTTGGGAATAATATTCTTGAGTCTTTAACTTGAAAACCCAATTTTTCTTCAAAACTTTCATTCCCTTTGGTAGTTGCACCAAATCATATGTGTGGTTTTTCTATAAAGCATCCATCTCTTCTTATATAGCAACTAACTACTTCTTTTTCTACTAACTTTCAATTACTTTTTGGTAACTCTTTGGTTCACTTACATCAATAAGTATCACATACTCATTTGTAGAGTATCTTCTGATGATTAATGCTATCTAGAAGATCTTCTCAACTGAGGTTTTACGAAAAGTTGCCCCCCCCCTAACTTCTTCTTTCTTAACATGTCCTATAGGTAGATCAACATCGAGCTCTACACCATCTTCCTGAATATCTCCCCCATCATCCTAATATACTGGAGGAGTAATTGGGTCGCAACCTATTAATCATTCTACAGAAGTCTTGGCTAGTGCCTCCTCCTTCAAATCCTCAAGGGTTTGATCCTAAAAAAAGATAACATCTCTGTTTCTAAACACCTTCTACTTTTCTGGATCCCAAAACCTATAACCAAATTGATTTTGTGAAAAGTACTCTTTTGTCTTACCATCTAACTTGGATCTCTTATTGTTTGGAATGTATGCAAATGTATGACAACCAAATACTCTTAAATGATTGTAGAAAATATTTTTTCTTGATCATACATGCTCTACAAAATCGCCATCTAGGGCTGTACTGGGTGACAAGTCGATTATATCAACTGCAATCCTCAAAGCCTTATCTCAAAACTTTTTGGGCAGCTTGGCCTATGAAAGTATACATATGATCTTTTCTATAATAGTGCAGTTCATCCTCTTTGTAATAGCATTATGTTGAGGTGTACCAGGAACTGTTATCTCATGTTGGATACCATGTGACCTGTAATAATCAATTAAACAATCTTGTGTACTCACCACTATTATCTGATCTTATATGTTTCAATTGTCTTTCTATCTCCCCTTCAACTTTGACATGAAACTCTTTGAAGACATTAACAATCTAATCTTTGATCTTCATAACATAGGCCCAAACTTTTCTGAAAAAGTCATCTATAAAAGTTACAAAATAAGGTACACCATTGATGTTAAGAATATTGATAGATCTACTAAGATTTTTTATCCTCAAAGGGCCACATACATTTGTATAAACACGATCCAAGACATATTTTTCTAGACAAAGTAGGACTAGCAAAAGAAACTCTATGTTGTTTATCAACCAAACAATCAATACAAGGGTTCAAACGTATACCTGTAAGATTTGGCAATATCTCTCTCTTGGAAAGAACTTATAGCCCCTTCTCGCTTATGTGTCACAGTCGCCTATGCCACAACTCTATGTTAAAATCTTTCTATGTAATATTCAACTACTTACCATAAACTTTGGCCTACAATCTGTACAAAGTATGACATTTCTTCTCACTAGCTACAATAAGAGAACCATTACTGAGCTTCTATTGCTCTTTGTGAAATCTACTATTAAAGTCTTTGTTATCTAGCCTTCTAACTGAAATTAAATTCAGACTCAAGTTTATCACGTCTTACATCTTTAAGCACTTACAGCCAAGGTTGATTTTTATATGGATATCATCTATGCCAATGATGTTTGCTGTGCCATAGTTGCTCATCTTGACAACACTAAAATTTTGACTTGTAGGTAGCAAAAAACTCCCTCCATGGTGTAGCATGATAAGAAGCACCTGTATTAATTATCCACTCAAGATCTTAACACATAAGAAAAAATATTATTAGAAGGAGACAAAATTAAATTATCACCATCCTACACTATAGCTGTGATGTTCTCTTTTGACTAAGTAGATTTCATTTCTTTTCTTTTTTTCTTACTCTTCTTAGGTTGCTTGCATTGATTCTTGTAATATCCTTTCTCACCATAATTATAGCAAATAATATTTTTTTCTTAATCTTGACTTGCTTCTACCAATGTGTGAACTGCTTCCATCTTTATACTTTGACATTCCTCTATTCTCTGAGATAAACCCCTGTGAATCAATCTGAGATGTTGCTGAATTCTTTCTTCTCAACTCCTTATTCAATAAACTACTTGTTACTTAACTCATAGTGACAACACCATGTGGTGCAGAATTACTGAGGAAAACCACTAATGTCTCCCAACTTTTTGATAATGAACTGAGAAGTGAATATGCCTACAACTCATCATGAAAAGATATTTTCATAGAGGATAACTTGTTAGTGATACTTTATATTTCATTTAAATGCTTAACAATAGAAGTGCCCTCTTTACATTTCAAGTTTATAAGTTTCTGATGAAGAAAGTTTTGTTGTCAATTGTTTTTCTTTCAAAGAGACCTTACAACTTTTTCCAAAGAGAATATGTATAACTTTCAGTAGAAACATAATGAAAGACACTATCATCGAGCCACTATCAAATAAACCTGATTATTTTTTGATCTAACCTCTTTCACTCATCATCTGTTATAGTTGTAGGCTTTATACTATCCCCTTTGTAAAGGTTCATACAAATCTTTGCAATACAAGAGATCTTCCATTCTTGGTTTCCATATCATCCAATTATTTTCGTTCAAGCTATTATGTGAGAAACACTACTAGACTCCATATTTGAACACAAAAATTAAATGCCACCAAACCTTGCTCTGATACCAGTTGATAGGATAAAAAGGACCTTTTGTATATAAATAAATATAAGTAAGTTGTAATATTTAACAAAATTAAATGAAAATCATAATCAAATAAGACATCAAGATTTATATAAAAAAACCTCTCTAACATGAAGGGTAAAAACAATGGGGCAAACATGAGAAAATCCAATATAAGAATAATGAATATACAAATCTTAAAATCTCTTACCCAAAACCTAAATAACAATTATAAGAGAATAACTGGGATACAAGAATTATGTCACTATATATAATATCGAAAATTTCTTCAAGTAATCATAATAAGAGTTCACTTCATTGTAAATCTGATTTAACCTGAGATGAGAATACTACTTGGATGATTGAGAACAGCCTCTGTGTTATCCTTGTCTTCTTCCGCTTTTTTTCCTCTTATTTTTCTACCATTTCCTTCTCTCTTTTTTGAACCATGTTGCTATAGTTTTTCTGCCTTTGTTCATAGCCACCGTTACCCACTTTTTCTACTCTAGCCACCACACATATGAGTGATAGTTTTTTACTATGAAAAATAGGCTATGGGTTATTAAAGCCCATATGGGTTGAATAATGGGCCATCTGCCCAATAGCTTTCTCCTCCATATATGCTAGAAATCTCTATCGTGTCGACTATATGCTCTTCTCATTCATTGCCTCCATAGTCTCTTTCAAAGAAGCCTCTAACATCATAGAGGCATTAAGGTAATCGAGCTTTGATGATCATCCGAACAACATCCCCCTTGACTCGCACTCACTCAGATCACTACCGATTGTATCGAGGAGGAGAAAAAAATAGATGAAATTTACGTTCATTTATGGATGGATATTTTAAAAATATTTAAAATTTTTAAAATAAATATTATAAATAATAACAAAGGGGTTATGAGTAAAAATCTCATTCTAAAATGAAATAAAGTCTTACATGTATAAGTGCTTTCATCAATAGTGATATGACCCAAAATTTTTAAGTAATATGATTGATTGGAGTCTATATTGTCATATAGTATTGTCTTCACAATGCCTCAAACACAACAACGATCATTGCTCTTGTAGGGTCCATAAATTTTACTTTATTTTCACATTAAACATCTCGTAGAGGCCTATAGTTTGATTTGATCTAGAGATCATAAATTTTTGCTAGTGAAATATGTAATTTAATTTACCTTTTTATTTAAATAAATTTGATTAGTTTAGGAATCTTTCTTAATAAATTATCAAATATAAATATATATTTAAGGTATAGAAAAATAAAATAAAATAAATTTGATATTGATTGAATATTATAAATCTTAACTGAAAATCTTATGAATATTTATTTATATAAGGGTGCATGCCTTTAGTCAAAAATATTATCAAAAAATAATTTTCAAATCAAGTCATAAATATTATATTCTTAAAGAAAAAAATTATATATTTGATTTGATATAATTATTATTTTTATCTTGAACTTATAAAAAGATATTAAAATATTATCATGCATCAAATTATTAAATTGGGCTTTTGTTGTATAAGGACCAAGGTGCAAAACCTTTGTACTAGCATTTTACTACTTAAGATAGAGTGAGTCAAATAATTATCCTTTTATTAATATTATTATTATTATTTTATTATAGGAAGATATCATTGACATCATCGTCAACCTGAGGTGCCTCCATGATAGAAATATCAAGCTTTTAAGGTGCCACCTATACAAAGATCGAGGTCGAGAGAGGTTTTCTAACTTAGTGACTCAAACACCCAAGTTAGTAACTCAAAGCATGTGAGTGTCTACACGAGTGGCTAAAAAGTAATCCCCTCCAACATGTCTCATTGGCATTTTCTCCACGTGGATGATAGGGGGGACAACCTATAATTGCCTACCTTGGACCATTGTCCACATGGGCAAATAGATGAGGGGATGGTCTTTATCTTCTTCTTTTAGCATAGACGTCATGTAAATGTACATGTCAAATGACAATTGGTTGATGATATTCTCCCTATCATTTGTGGCCCACGCCTCCCAATCTTATGACCATCAAATAGTTGAGGAGGTTAACGCTTCATCTTTGGATAATCTAAGGGTAGAGGAAGTTCTAACCCGTTAGCTGTTGAACTTCTCTTACCGATGGAGGTAGAAGAGGCGTTTTAGTTATAGGCACATTACAAGCCAATCACATGAGTAATGACACCTGTAATACGCTACATCGATCTCTTTATATATTATTATTGGTATTTTCTCATATTATCTAGATGAATATTGTGATGTCCTTGGATCTGTGCAATGAGAATCGGATCATGATGAGATCACGATAATGAGATCGATATACCTTTAAACACCGATCCTAAATCATCCTGATCATAGATTACTCGAAAAGGACATCGAGATAGTCATATAGATTGGTGTGTTGTATACTCGTCTATATGATGGAGGCGATTGGTCTCATAGTCGCTTGTGTGGGGACACTAGGGGTACAATGCATGTGCTCATTAGATAATGAGTTCACTGATTGATTCGCTTACGGAATGTTGGATGGTTAATGATACCTAATGTTAGACAGTGATTTCATAGTCCTAGTTGTGTATCTGGTCCTTAGACTTCAGACACCAAAGATGCCTTATATGAGTACTCCATTCTTTGATACTGGACTTACAGATTTGGAAAGCTTCAGATCTGGTACAGTCGGTTCTTGGGAATGGTAGTCAACCTTACGAAGGTAATTGCATATCAATAGAGGATCATCCACTCTCAGTATCGTGAGAGAAATATCCCACGTGTGCTTGCTCAGGCAAAATCCCTAGCTAGGGTCGTTCGGATTAAGAGAGAATGAGTTCTCCGGGAGAATCCGATTAGAGCGAGACTCGGACAAGATTCTGTATGGGCTTGACATTACCATGCCCAATATATGGTCTTTGGGATATTAGCTGAATGAGGAATTATAGATACATGGTAACTTAGGACACATATGTCCGATGGATTAGATCCCCCTGTTCCGTCTGGGGACTATGGTGTAGTGGCCTAGTACGTTCATAATTGATGAGTCGAGTGAATTATTATGAATAATAATTCACTATATCAGAAGGAGTTCTGAATTAGAAGGAGTTCTGATAAAAGCGACTCACGGCTAGCTCAGTTTCGGGCTTAAAGGGTCATACATATTAGGTGGATGTTGCGACGAATAGATGTACAAATATAGGATATCTACAGAGCTCCTAGTTTGGATCCTATAGATAAAATCCAATTGGGTAATTGGATGAGATCCAATTGGATGATTGGATAGAAATCCAATTAGATAGAGATCTAATTGGATGATTGGATGAGATCTAGTTGGATGATTGGATAAGATTCAAATGGATAAAGATCTAACTGGATAGAGATCCAACTGGATAATTGGATAGATATCCAATATGAACAGGATCCATTAAGGATAAGCTTCATGCACCTCTATAAATAGGAGGAACTCCTTGGTTCATAGGCTATAGCTATTGGTAGTTGCCCATCCTATTCTCCTTGGTCTCTTCTCCTCTTTATTGGCTTTGGCAGCCTTGTGATGCACATGGAGAAGGTGTTCCTGTGGTGATCTGAGGAGCATCGTCGCTGCGTCTGCTATGTGGATTACCGCTAGAGAGGAGTACGCTAGTGCTCCTTCATCCTCTTCATCAGATCTAAAAAATTCGAGGATATACGATCTCCCTAGATAACGCTCCTAACATGATACGTGTGATTTTCCAGATTTACGAATTTTTGTGCACCAATCATCGCACAATGGTCAAGTATTTAACTATGAAAAATCTAACCTTGTTTTTGTTTTTCGCTGTGCATGAGATGCTAATTAACGATTTTCCAGCAAGGTGCATGTCGAACTTTTTCAGAGCTTAAAATATCTTAGCAAAGTATGCTAGTTACAAGTTAGTTATCCTACTTTTCACTATTATATCATCCACATAAGCTTCAACATTTTTCCCATTCTAATACTAGAGCATCTTGTTCACCATAATTTGATATATTACTTATAATATTTTTTAACATGAAGTGCATGACTAAGGAGTAATATGTGCCTTAGTTTATAATGAACAAAGTATGTTCCCGATCTTCTGTTGTCATTCTGATTTGGTTATACCCGAGGAGTAATAGGACCTCACAATCCGAGATAGTATTAACCAACTAATCAATTTGAGGGATAAGATAACAGTTTTTAGGCATGTCCTGTTGAGATCAGTATAGTCAACATGCATCTTTTAATTTTTATTAGCTTTTTAATAAGTATAACGTTGGCGACCCATTGGATGGTTATCAAATGATTGAACAATCAGGATCAATTTACTTACAATACTTAGTTGACAAGTATATAATGAATTATGAGTTCAATGGATTCTATTTAATAGAGAGATAAATATTTCTTGCTTATTATCAGATAATTACTTATTTACAAACCTTGTGTGGGGCTAATAGTTTTCATTTCCCATCTCATGGAAAACCCCTTTCACTCTGCTTAGCCCTATCCCCTTCTAGGAGTATTTTAGTGATAGGTTCTATAGGAATTGGATGATCCCCTATGTTCCTTTCATTATGGTATTTCCGAACAAGTTCCCGGATGACAAGCTTAAAGATTATTTTATTGATGATATCAATTTTTATGATAGTGATAGTGACGATATCGATATTGATGATAGTGACGATATCGATATTGATGATGACCTTGATACGGAGCTGCTAACTATGTATATGACTATCTTATCATCAACAATTTACTATACTCATAATAGTTTATCTATCTTATCATTAATTATTTACTAGTGGTCATGAGCAAATTTACAAGGCTTTTGCTTCATTGGTTGTGCTTCAGGAGAACTTTAGATGATGCTGGGCTACGTTGGGGTTAATTCTTAGTATATCTTTTGGTAACCACACGAACACCTTAGCATTCTCCTAAAGGAAAGTGTTGCCCTAACCTTGATAGTTCAATTGGGTCAGGCTTTGTCAAGGGGCACTTCAATCGACGGCTCCAATAACTCAAGATGTGGGACGGACTGACAAAGTCTTGGGGGTCTATAGGTGGTGCCTCAGGTCGGGCCTTCTTTGGTACGGAGATCTGTAAAAACCCTTGCGGATTCTAAGCTTGGGGTTGATCTCTATAGGGATTGGCCTCCTTGGAACTCTATAGGGGTTCCTTCCTCCAAGTTGCTACCCCAAGGCTGCTAAAAGATTAATCTATTCCTTATGAAAAGAGGATGAATACATAGCTATTTATAGGGCTTCTAAACCCCAACTCCTAATAGGACTCTTACTCAAGACTCCTACTTCTAACCAACTCTTACTTCTAATTAGGACTCCTCTCTAGTAGGACTCCTACTTCTAATAGAACTCATACTTCTAATAGGACTCTTTTTCTAATAGGACTCCTACTTCTAATATGACTCCTTCTCTAAGAAGTAACCTAACCATAACCTAGCCGGCCTCTTCACCTCTTTAATAGGGGTCGGATAGATAGGATTTACATGAATGCTCTTATCAATTAGGACTCTCATAGCTAGAGTCCTAATAGACCTGCCCTCTTCAAATCAGCCTTGTCCTCAAGGTTGACGTTCCATGAATTCTGAGAATTTGATCTTCAAGTCGTCATAGTTCTCCCAAGTGGCATCTTCTGCTGGTAAGTTCGTCCACTATATAAACACTTTAGTAGTAGGTCATCGTCGTCGAGTTACGATCTATCGATCAATAATGGCACTTGGTTGGGTCTGGAGCTCTCCTTGGGTAGTCATATTTAGTAGATGGCTTTGGGCTGTCTCATGTTGTCCCAACTTGCGCTTCAAACACGATACATTGAAGATTGGATGGATTTGGGAGCTGGCGGGTAAGTCCAATCTGTATGCTACTGCCCCGATGTGCTCCAAAATCTGGTAGGGTTTATAGAATCGAGGTGAAGCTTCACAGATGCTCTGGTTTGGATTGATGTTTGCTTATATGGCTGAAGCCGTAGGAAGACATAATCTCCTACTGAAAATTCTCTTTCGCCTTTATGTTGATCATATTGTTGTTTCATCCTTGCTTGTGCTGCAGTGAAGCATCTGAGGTATGTCTATTCTTTTGGTCATTATGTCTCTGTCCTGTAGTTCCCTGTCTACTTGTTCTACTTTAAAGGTGCCCAACACATATTTTGAAATTACAAGGGGGGGGAGGGGTAATATGGAGTACATTTTATGGATGAATGATAAATTGTATTATACCACCACTCGGTCCAGGGAAGTCACTTTGTCTATTCTTTTGGTTGGTCACTGGTGAAGCATCTGAGGTATGTCTCCAAACACCTGTTCACCACTTCAGTTTGGCCGTCGGTTTATGGGTGATATGTCATACTTATCTTTAATTTAGTGCCTTGCATCTGGAATAACTCTATCCAAAATTTGCTTATGAAAACTCTATCACGATCACTTACAATAGATCTCGACATCTCATGTAATTTTATAATATTCTCTATAAAGATTCGAGTAATACTAGAAGCAGTGTAGGGATTACGAATGGCACAAAAGTGAGCATACTTTATAAGGCGATCAACCACGACAAAAATTATACCTTTTCCTTGTGATGAGGGAAGCCCTTCGATGAAATCCATTGATATATCAGTCCATATTAATTTTGGGATGGGTAGAGGTTGTAACTTTTCGGGACTTGCCACTATCTCACCTTTGTGTCGTTGACATACATCACAGTATACTACAAATTCAGCAATAATATTTTTCATCCCTATCCAATAAAAATTTTACTTAATTCTTTTATAGGTTTTAAGGAACCCAGAGTACCCGGCCGTAGGTGTGGAATGCATCTCTTGAAGGATGGTCTTTATGCAAGTAGAATTTGGCACAAGCACATTGTGTCCCTTATATCGCAAGTCCTTTGAATCTCAACTATAATGAGCCACGGAGCTTGGTGTTTCCTCCAATTTTTTTATGATTTTACTCGTTTCCAGGTTATCTTACCATTCCCTCCTAATATCCTCAAGGAAGTCGCTGGTCGGAAGTAAAATAGCTAAAAATTCAACTTGCTCGGGTAACCGTGAAAGCGCATCTGCAATAATATTATCTTTCTCCTTTTTGTAAGTTATTTCATAATCATATCCAAGAAGCTTTGTTACCCATTTTTGCTGCTCTGGAGAAGATATCTTCTGCTCCAAGAAATATTTTAGGCTTTTATGATCGATCTTGATTTGAAAGCGTCGTCCGATCAAGTACGATCTCCATTCATCGCATGCATAATTATGAGCATCTCCTTGTCATAAATAGTCATTTTGAGATGGGAAGGAGATAACACCTTTGTTGAATCTCGAATTTTGATGATGAAACTAATTGATTGTGTTTTGTTGTCTAACTACGTTTAAAGTGACGTAGGTCTACTATTAATTAGGATTAGACAATTGACGCTGGAGGAATTGACGTTGTGCCGGGTGATCACGTCAGGAAATTGGATGTCGAGCTGGAGGTTCGATCGACAATAGGCAGAAGGCTTCGTAGTCGGGCATCGGGCCAAGAAGAGTGTGTTGCGCAAAGGATATCGGGGTTGTGGAGGTCAACCACCGATTGGGCAACAAAATACAAGAGAGGACGATGCGCCGAAGAATCGGACGAAGCGCCGACCAATGATGTGTCGGGCAACAGAATATCAGTTCGCGTTGTAATAATTATCTAGATCGAAGTAGAGTTTTGTTTGTGTGTGTGCAGGATTAACTACGATAACGATGAAGATGTAAAGCGAAACATAGTACCGGAAGACAAGTGTGATGGATCGTTGGGAGTTCGAGAGTTCGATGAAAGTCTGAAAATTCGTTGGGAGTGCTGCCGAAACTAGTCAAGAACGAGTAAGGAGCTTGCCGAAGGGTTTTCGGAAGTTCGTCGGAGGGTTCGTCGGAAGTTTACGGAGCTTGCTAAGAAAGATCGAAGCTTGCCAAAGAAGCTCATTAGAACTCGCCAAGATCATCATGAAGTCCAGGAGCTTGCCGGGAATCCGTAGAATGGTTTCCGAGGGTTCGTCAGAAGACCGCCGGAAGTTCGTCGGAAGCTCGTCGGAAGAAGTCTTGACTTGTCAGACTTTGTAATAGCTTAGGAAATGTCTTTAATTTTATAGTTAGCATGTTAATTTGGGTTAGGATTAGGTGTTAATCTTATAACCCAAGTAGGGGCCAATTGGGCTTGATAACGGACTGGTTTGGGCCGAGTTTAAGGCCCAACTAGTGAGCTGGAAGTGTCTGGCGGTGGCACCGCCTATAACCTAAGAGCACAGGCGGTGGCACCGCCCAGTGCACTATCAATGTTAAACTGACAGGTGGTGGCACTGCCACTGACAGGCAATGGCACCGCCAGCACTGGGAAAATCGAAAGTGATTCAAATTTGGGCTCCAAATTTGAATCTTCTTGAGGCCTATAAATACCCCTCTCATCCATGGATCAAATACACATAAAAACTAAGAAAGAAGAAAAAAAAACTTTATTGAAATTGTGTCAAAACCTTCCCTCTTATTCTAAAATGTGATCTAGTCTTAGAGAGGGTTGAGAGGCCTTGTAAGGGTTATCTCCTAAGCTCGTTAAAAGGAGAGAGCTGTAAGGGAGTTGATCTTCACCCGTTGGAAGGAGGATAGCTAGTGGAAAAGCCGGTGGCCTCAAGTGAAGAGGAATCGGGAGTGGACGTAAGTCGTATGACTGAACCACTATAAATCGGTTTGTGTTTATATTCTTGTAATTTACTTTACTGCAAATCATCTTCACTTTGATACTCTACCTTCTTATCTCCTTTTTACGAATCAATTTACTTCTAAAGCATCTTTCGTTGCAGATTTAATCAAAGCATAATTTTCAACGTACGAAGTTTCTGAAAGTTGTTTTAAATCACTAAATTTATCGTTCTTAACCACTGCACTAATTCACCCCCCTCCCCCCTCTTAGTGCCACTCGATCCCTAACAATTGGTATTAGAGCCACATTATTTCTCATTCGGATTCACACCCGTGAGAAATGGCTCTTCATGGCTTTCAAGAGGGCTTTTTGGTTGTTCGGCCCATCGACTTCAATAATAAAAGTCTTATTGGAAAACTCGAATGAGAGTTTTCTTGCTTTTAATGGATTTGGATTTGTGGAACGTTGTTGAAAACCATTTTCAACTTCCCTCTAAATCGACGAACGAATGGTCGGACTTAGAGAAAAAATCTTTTTCTTTAAATGCAAAGGCTATGAATGCCTTATTTTGTGCTTTAGACAAAAATGAGTTCAATCGGATTTCTATGTACGAAATGACTTTTGATATTTGGCGGACACTTGAAATCACGCACGAGGGAACTAGTAGAGTTAAAGACTTGAAAGTAAATCTCTTATTTCATGATTTTGAGCTCTTCCGAATGACACCAAGCGAGACTATAGGCGACATGTACACCCGTTTCACGGATGTTGTCAATAGTCTAAAAGCTCTTGGTAAATGTTTTTCAAATTTTGAACTCACTAACAAGATTCTAAGATCCCTTCCAAAATGGTGGGATTCTAAAGTAACGACGATACAAGAAACAAAAGATTTAAATGATTATCCTATTGAAGAACTCATTGGGTTTTTAATGACCTATGAAATGGTATTCTTGGAACATAATGAACTTGATGAACACATGAACCACCTTCCAAAGAACAGGAAAGATTTGATACTTCAGACTATAAAATGCTACTTGAGTGATGACTCAAGTGATGAGGACAATGTTGAGAACATTGAACTTTTGACATTAAAATTTAAAAAGTTCATTAAACATGAGTTAAAGAATACAAATGAAAAGAACACCAACTCTTGCTATGAACGTAAGAAACCGGAATACTCCAAAGACAAGCACACAAAAATGAAGAAGAGAAAAGTGCACAAAAAGGATGAAGATGCAAATTACACTTTGACGATTTTTGACAATAAGGTAAGTAACTCACCCAAAATGCTTTCACTTCATTTTGAAATTACATGATCTTTTCATGAGTTGCTTGATATAGTAGGTAGGAATTTTTTTAATGCTTTTTCTTTCTAGTAATTTTTGAAAATTAAAAATATGAATGATGATTGTATGATTTATGATAATATTTGTATACCTAAAAAGATTAATCCATGCATGTGTATCTTAATGTTTTATATTGTCTCTAAACACGATGCTTGACACTTTCATAAACATCACTTGAACATACTCAACCTAAAATGAAACATGTAAAAAAAATGTATGATCGTGATGAATTCATGTTGATCTTGTTTTCAAAACAAGATGCATTGTTTGTTATATAAAAGATGCATCATCATGATAATGACATATTTTATGATAATGCTTGCACACCAAATGTGATTAAAGATAGTAGCAAGCATATTGATGATTTTGCTTTCAACATAATGCATGGCCTTTTACATAAAAATTGAAAATGTGCTATCATTTTTTTTATGTATTTGGTCTTGATGATTTTATGACAAAACTTATGTCTCCTTTTTTAAATGTTGAAACATATTTTCATAAAAGACTTACGCACACCTTATGAAAACATTCTTGATAATGATGAAATGAAAATATTAAAAGGATGTTATCATACTTGAAAGTTATGGAATCATGCTTAATGATTTGTTTTAAGAAATTTATCTTTTCACTCTTGAATGTGATACTTATTTTTATTATAGACAAAGACATGCTTACATGAAGTAAATTATAACAAGAAAATACATGATCTTGAAAATTCTTCTATCTCTAAAGTTTTCGGTTTTGATGAATCCATATGAATCTCTTGAATCAAATCTTTTGGAAAATACCGCATACTTAATGTGATTTGACTTAATGATCATTATGATGAAATATGCCTTTCCATCTTGAATGTTGACATTTTATTTTAAGGCAAAGACATGCTTATAGGAAGCAAATCATATAAATAGAAATTTATAAAAATGAAATGCAATCCTCTATCTTATCGATTCTTCAATAAATCTATACTTGTCATGTATGAATTTACTGAATGTGATTGTTGAGGATGATTTTAGATTTGAAAATTATTTAATTCATATTTACGACATAAGTTACATTTTAAATATGAATCATGCTTCAATCATGTTAAATGCTTTAATCATGTTCTATCTCTCTTAATTTATTTTATTTTCCTATAATTCCTTTTTACTTACTAAAGAGGAGAACATTCCAAATGAATTATGAATTGAAATGAAATGATACAAATAAATTACTTATCAATTTTCTTTTTGAAATATCCTTTTTAATGTGATGCCTTTCGAAATTCATGACATGATATGATTGAATCTTTGACTCACTCTTTTTATCATGGCTTGAAAATGAATCATGCTTGATAATTTGTGTTATGAGATTTAGTCTTTATGTCTTGAACGATTATGCTTGTTTCTATTCGACATAAAAAAAAGACAAAGGCATGTTCATATGAAATCGATGCAAATCACTAAAAGAGAAATATATGTTTCTTGAACATCTCTCTTTCTCTAAAATTTTGAAAATTTCAAATAAAAGACAAGTGATAAATTCATTTATAATATTTTGTAAAATACTTGAATTATGAATAAGATTTTGATGATATGGTAACAACTTTGTTCATGTTATGAATATTAAAAATGATAATTTGATTATGAGTCTTGATTTGACGAATTGACTTGAATGAGATTTTTTTCAACCGAATTATAAACTTTCTTTTGACGTCTTGACATGAGAAATTTTAAGAAATGCGATTATTACTTGATATTTGATACTTGAAATTTCTCATGAAATGTGATCTTGATGAGAATTCCTATGCATGAATCAAGTTGCTCTTTGTGCTATATCTTTTCAAATGAATCATGAGCCTTGATATCATATATTTCATGATATAGAAATGACAAGGTTTCTTTGCCTTGCATGTCTTGTGTGATGATTGAAAATTAATTTTCTTTATGATGAATCATGAATCATGACTTGATCTTGATATTGATATATTTTTATCAAGATCCTTGATTGTATAATTCTTTTACTCTATTAAAAGGATTTGTCAAATGAATCATGTCTTTTTTAAATTTTTCTTAATATCATGACATGATTTCTTTATATAGCTTAAAATTTTTTAGCAATTGAGTCCCCAACTTCATTTTGACAATAACTAAAGGGGAGCTAGCTTGTTGGCTTGAATATTGAATTCATATTGATGACTTAAACTTTGATGATAGAAACATTTATGTCAATATTTGTTTCTAATATCTCATTTGTCATTTTGATGAAAAGAAAAATCAATTACAACATTGCATCTTCCCTTCTTTTTGAGAATGATAAACGAGGAGAAAAATTACTAGCTTGCGCATTAAAAAAGAAAGCAAAACTTGGAAGCTTGCTCTTCTCAAAAGAGAAGAAAGAAATTATAAAATTGCATACATATCGCAAAGGAAGCAAAGAAAGTGCAACTTGCACATCTTTAAATATTATTTCCTTGCACTTCTCAAAGGAGAATAGAAAAACTTGAGATCATGAATACCATCACAGTAAGTGTTATCTTACATATCTTGAAACTTGCTATGATTGAATGGTATGATTGGATGTTGTATTGCAAAGCTATGCTTAAATGTTGTATGATGTGATTAATAGCTAGTGTGTTGTAAAATTTGCATATCTTATAAACTAGCTATGATGCAACTTCTCTTTTTTGTTGATGACATAGGGGGAGAAATAGATTGATGACTTCATGCATTAAATTAAATATTTTATATATTTACATAATGGTTTGATGATTTCTCATAATATGTGATGAATGTTGCTTGGATTTAGGATAATCCAAGTGTTCTATCAATGACATATTGATAGGGGGAGTTTGGTTAAACTCCGGGGAGTTATGGTTAACTCCGTTAGTCATCAATTAGTTATCACCATCAAAAAGGGGGAGATTGTTGAATCTTGGATTTTGATGATAATACTAATTGATTGTATTTTATTGTCTAACTGCATTTTGAGTGACGTAGGTCTACTATCAATCAGGATTAGACAGTTGATGCTGAAGGAATTGACATTGCGTTGGGTGATCACGTCAGGATATTGGATGTCGAGCCAAGTTCGATCGACAATGGCTTCGTACGTCGGGCATCAGGCCAAGAAGAGCATGTTTCACTAAGGATATCGGGGTTGCGAAGGTCAACCATCGATTGGGCAACAAAACGTAAGAGGGGACGATGCGCCAAAGAATCGGACGAAACACCGACCAATGACATGCCAGCGAGCTGTCAATTCGCATTGTAATAATTGTCAGATCAATAGAGTTTTGTTTATGTGTATGCAGATTAATTACGATAACGATGAAGACGTAGAAACTTATCCCTCCGGAAGACAAGTGTGATGGATCGTGGGAGTTCAAGAGTTCGATGAAAGTTCAAAGATTCATTGGGAGTCCTTCCTTTGAAAGTTTAGGAGCTTGCCGAAGGGTTTTCGGAAGTTCACCAGAAGGTTCATCGGAAGTTCACAGAGCTTGCCAAAGAAGCTCGTTGGAACTCGCCAAGATCATCGTGAAGTCCAGGAGCTTGCCGGGAGTCTATAGAATGGTTTTCGAACCCGTCGGAAGACACGCCTTCTTACGAAAGTTCTTGCGGAAGCTCATTGGAAGTTCATCGGAAGTTCGCATGGCACCGAGCTTCGCTCGGAGAAGTCTTGACTTGTTAGATTTTGTAATAGCTTAGGAAATATCTTTAATTTCATAGTTATTATGTTAATTTGCATGTTAGTTAGGTGTTAATTATAACTTAAGTAGGGGCCACTCTTAATAGACTAGTCTGGGCCGAGTTTAAGGCCCAACCAGTGAGCTAGAAGTGTCTGAGAGTAGCACCGCCCAAAACCCGAGAGCACAAGTGGTGGCACCGCTGATTGGGCGGTGGCACTGCCTAGTGCATTATTAGTGTAACGATCGATAGCGGTGGCACTCAACTCGCCATCCCGACCTGTGCACCGCCAACACCGGAAAAATCGAAAGTGATTCAAATTTGGGCTCCAAATTTAAATCCTCTTGAGGCCTATAAATACCTCTCTTATCCATGGATCAAATACATATAAAAACTGAGAAAGAAGAAAAAAAAACTTTGTTGAAATTGTGTCAAAACCTTCCGTCTTATTCTAAAGTGTGATCTAGCCTTAGAGAGGGTTGAGAGGCCTTGTAAGGGTTAACTCCTAAGCCCGTCAAAAGAAGAAAGCTGTAAGGGAATTAATCTTTGCCCGTTGGAAGGAGGATAATTAGTGAAAAAGCCGATAGCCTCAAGTGAAGAGGAATCGGGAGTGGACGTAGATCGTATAACCGAACCACTATAAATTGGTGTGCGTTTATATTCTTGTAATTTACTTTACTGCAAACCATCTTCACTTTGATGCTCTACCTTCTCATCTCCTTCTTACGAATCAATTTACTTCTAAAGCATCTTTCGTTGTAGATTTAATTAAAGTATAATTTTCAATGTACGAAGTTTTCGAAAGTTGTTTTAAATTGTCGAATTTATCGTTCTTAACTGCTGCACTAATTCACCGCCCCCCTTTTAGTACCACTCGATCCCTAACAACCTTACTACTATAAGTGAGGGGGCGACCATCTTGCATTAGTACAGCACCAAATCCGACTCCGGAGGCATCGACTTCAATAATAAAAGTCTTGCCGAAGTCGGGTAACGCTAGTACGGGCATTGTTATCATTGCGGCTTTAAGTTCGTCGAAGGCGGTGGTGGCTTTGTCCAACTACTGGAAAGCATCTTTTTTAGCAAAGAAGTAAGGGGTGCACTGATCTTTCCATAGTTTTTCACAAACTTGCGGTAGTAACCTATTAAACCGAGAAAGCCGCGCAGCGATTTTAAGTTCCTCGGGGTCAGCCAATTCTGCATTGCTTCAATTTTGAAGAGGTCCACTACCACCCCTTCCTCTGATATGATATGCCCAAGATATTCCACCTTTTGTTGAAGAAAGCTGCACATCATTTTTTTTGATAAAAAAGACATGTTCTCGCAAAATTGTCAAAACAAGTCGTAAGTGCTGAATATGACTTTCAAGAGAAAGGCTATAAATAAGGATATCGTCAAAGAAAACCAGCACAAACTTACGAACATAACTCTGGAAAATACCATTTATAAGGCTCTGGAAGGTGGAGGGAGCATTGGTGAGACCAAAGGCATTACAAGAAATTCGTAGTGACCGTTGTTCGTTCAAAAGGCAGTTTTCAGTATGTCTTTTTTGCACACTCGTATTTGATGATATCCGGATTGAAGGTCGAGCTTTATGAAGACTCGTGCTCCCTTTAATTCATCAAGAAATTCATCTACTATTGGAATAGGGTACTTGTCCTTGACGGTTATACCGTTGAGAGCTTGGTAATCAACGCACATTCGCCATGTTCCGTCTTTCTTTCATACGAGGAGCACCGGTGAAGAGTAGGGGCTGCAGCTTGGCTGAATAACTCCTATTTCAAGCATATCTTTTACAATCCTTTCTATTTCATCTTTCTGGAGATGTGGATATCGATATGGCCAAGTATTTGCTGGAGGTTTGCTTGGAAGAATCGGTATACGATGATCATGTCGGCGGTTAGGAGGTAGGCTACGTGGTTCGTCAAATATATCTGAAAATTCAGCAAGCAAGAGAAGTAGGTTTGGAACTTCAAATTCAGTTGGTTCTCCCTTAGATTGCTACTCAAGTTGTATCAAAAAGTTGCTGTATGCTTTGTGCAAAACTTTCTTCATTCGTTGTATGCAAATCGTCGTTATGTCACCCCCACGTTTCCCGCACAGTATCACCTATTTTCCCTTACTGTAAAATTTCATAATTAATTTTAAAAAATTTCAGGAAACATCACCTAATATCATCAACCATTCGATGCCAAGCATGGCCTCATAATCATCGAGAGAGAGGAGGAAAAAATCTGTAATTATCTCTTGGTCCTGCAGCAACAGTTTCACCCGTGGGCACCTACGATCACACTTCAAAATTCGTCCATTTGTGACCTTAACATCGAACCTACTATAATTCTCAATAGGTAAGGCCATCCGAGTAGCAACCTTGTTATTTATAAAATTATTAGTGCTCCCGGTGTCAATAAGAATGGTGATCGATTATTGTTTCAGAAATCCTCCCACTTTCATTATTTGCGGGTTCGCGTAACCGACAAGGGCATGCATCGTAATATCAATTGGCTGCTGTTCTTCATCCGTGACCTCTTCCTCAGACTCCTGGACCTCCTCCTCTATGTCTTCAAGAGGTTCAATCAGTAGGAGGCGACCCCTTTTGCAGCGATGATTGTGGTTCCACGGCTCGTCGTAATGCCAACAAAGACCCTTTGCTGATCGATCACGTAGTTCTTCTCTTGTCAATTTTTTTGGTAGCGAAGGATAGTTGGGAGCAGAAGGGGGTTTGTATGCTGAGATTCTAGGAGTGATTCTCATCCTCCGAGCATCTTGGCTGAGCTGTTCTTCTTATATTCGAGCAAAAGAAATCGCGGTCATCACGGTACGGGGCTATCACACCTTAACTTCCCATTTTATCTCTAGCTTGAGTCCTTCGATGAATGTTCCTAACAATTAATAGTTAGTCTAATCACGAGCAAGGTAGGATAGCTTCTCAAACCTAGTTTATGTACTCTTGATTCGTAGAGGTTTGTCGAATCTTTGCGAGTTGGCCATCGATATTTTCATACTCCGTAAGTTCGAAACTGTTCAGTAGTGCGTTCTTAAATTGATTCCACATCGGAGCCCCATGATTATATTCTAGCCAATTGTACCATTGAATAGCATCTCCTTCAAAGTGGATGACAGCAATCTCTACCATAGCATTATCCGACGTTCGGTAATAGCGAAAGTAACGTTCGGTGCACGAAATCCACCCCATCGGGTCTCCTTCCCATCGTGGGAAGTCCACCCTCATGCGTGGCTGAAGCATGTTCAAGGGCTGTCCCTCCTTCTTTGGGGTCTTTTCTGAATTCTCACCTTGCTGCAATTTGGTTGGACTCGATGGTTGTCCAATTTTGAATTCTACAAACAAAGCACGTAATTTATCTTCCAAGCGTGATTCAAGCCGTGATTCAATCCGAGATTCCCATGCTTCAAATTTGGCATTAATTGGATCTTGAGAAGCCATAGCATATGCCTATAGATCAGAGATGCCCTTGTCTTTTTTATGTTGATGGGTTAATGGCATGGGGTGGTGAAAGATTCGGATAATAGATCGGTGATAGAAGGGTTCGGCTATAATGATTTACTGTTTTGGGCTATGGATTTTGATGCTCTTAGGGTTATAAAACTAGGTTATGATGGCTGAATTTTAAGGCTAGATGGATGCCCTAAAGACATCTTGGTTGGTGGTAGCAAGGTGGCTAGGGTTTGGTAGGTTACGGAGGAGAAAAAGGACAAAGGTGTAGTACCAGAATTTTTGCTGAATAAATTTTAGCAGTAAAGATGTAATTTTTTTCAGAAATTTTCAATAGAGATTCAAGTAAAACTTAAATGGAATCTACTAGTAAGGGAGAGGTAATGCTGTTAAAAATTTTGTAGAAAGATACGACAACAAGAGATTCGACAAAATTGAGGATCACGGAGAGGTACTATAGCAGATTTTTATGTCTAGAGTGCAGCAGTTTGGACGTAAAAGATAAGTGGTTTATATTGAGAATTTTTGATAAAACCAAAGGGAAAACCACTATTAGGAAGTGTCAAAGTCATCATAAAAATTTTGTAGAGATTTGGATAGAAAAAACATAGTAGCAAGATCAAAAAGTCAGTGCTATACGATTGAAATTCTACAGTGCAACTTTCGTTGTAGAGATGAAAACTTTACGACGAAAAGTTTATGCAGCAATATAGGAACAAATTTTTTGGATTTTTTGAATAAGGATAACTAAATTACAGTAGCAGTAAGGTAGATAATCCAGAACCTATTGTAATTCACGGGAAGATCAAAGGATGATCTGCGGTGGTGGAGATGACGGCGGAATTCGATAATATTCTATGCAATTGTGGGAATTGCTTTGGGTGGTTGTGGAGGGCTGGTGGATGACTGTGGAAGGGCACCGAGATGCCAAGAATGCTGCTTTGATACCAAGTATTAAAACCCTTACGGATTTTAAGCTTGGGGTTGGTCTCTATAGGGGATCGGCCTCCTTGGAACTCTATAAGGGTTCCTTTCTCCATGTTGCTACTCAAAGGCTGCTAAAAGATTGATCTATTCCTTATGAAAAGAGGGTGAATACATGGCTATTTATATGGCTTTTAAACCCCAACTCCTAATAGGACTCTTACTTCTAATTAGGACTCCTCTAATAGGACTCATACTTCTAATAGGACTCTTTTCCTAATAGGACTCCTACTTCTAATAGGATTTTTTTCTCTAATATGACTTCTACTTATAATAGGACTCCTTCTCTAAGAAGCAACCTAACCCTAACCTAACCGGCCTCTTCACTTCTTTAATAGGGGTCGGCTAGATAGGATTTACATGAATGCCCTTATCAATTAGGACTCTCATAGCTAGAGTCCTAACAAGATCATCGTCAGGTAATATTATGCAACTTCCTTAGGTTACTTCTCAGCTCTTCCAATATTAGCTCTTATTGGAAACTTTATTATCGTGTAATAAGTCAACACTATTGCATTTAGTTTGTTCAGTGTGGATCGACCTATTATCATATTATCATATGATCACATTGTACATCGAGAGAGTATCCCCTATCATAAACTTAGTTAATATTATTTTGAAGCAAGGCTCATCTTCAAATATGATGTGCAGACTGCTAGTCATAAGTGCCTTGTAAGCCAATCACGTGAATGATGACATGTATGACACACTATGCATTCTTTTTGCTTATTATTATTTATTGATATTTTTCTTACTTTATATTGCTTATTGCATATATTGTGATATCCATGAATTTGTGCAATAGGAATCGGATCGTGATGAGATCACGATGATAAGACCTATTCGTCTTTAAACATAAATCCTAAATAATCTCAGTCATAGATTACTCGAGAGAGACATCGAGATAACCAGATAGACTAGTATGCTGTATACTCATTCATATGATGGAGGAGACTAGTCTCATAGCTGCTTATATGGGGACACTAGGGATATAGTGTAGGTGCTCATTGGAGAATAAGTTCACTGATTGATCCGCTCACGGAATGCTGAATGATTGATTATACCTCAATATTAGACAACAATCTCATCATCCCAGTTGTATATTTGGTCCTTAGACTTGAGACACTAAGAATATCCTGTATGAGTACTCCACTCTTTGATACCAGACTTATAGGTCAGGAAGTTCAAGATCTACCACAACCGATCATCATGAGCGATAGTTAACCTTACAAGAGTAATTAAATATCGATAGAGGATTATCTACTCTTGGCATCATGAGAGAAATATCATGTGTGTTCTTACTAAGGCAAATTCTTAGCTAAAGTCATTCAGATTGAGAGAAAAAGAGTTTTTTGGGAGAATCTGATTAGAGTAAAACTCGAGTAGATTCCATATGAGCCTAACAGCACCATGCTCAGTATACACATTTTGAGATATTAGATGAATGAGGAACTATAGATACACATTAACTAAAGATAGACAAGACTAATAGATTGGATTCCCCTGTATCGTTTGGGGACTACGACATAGTGGCCTAGTACATCTGTAGTCGATGAGTCGAGTAAATTATTATTGAAATAATAATTCACTAAGCCAGAAGAAATTCTAACAGGTATAACTCACAGGGAGCTCGTTATTGGGCCTAGAGGGTCACACACATATGGTAAGTGTTATTATAAGTAGAGGTTCAGATATGAGATATCCGTTGGAGCTCCTATTTTATTATATATCCAGTAAGCCCATGAATTATTAGATCTTATGGATAAAATCTAATAAGAGCCAAAAAGAGATTATTGGGTAGAGATCCACTAATCTAAGAGGCTTGAGTAGTTGGATGAAAATCCAGTACTCAATAGGGTAAGATCTATTAGGGTTAAGTTGACAGAAATCTCTATAAATATGAGGGAACCAAAGAGGCATAGTGTTGGAAAATCTAGGGTGACATCACATACACAATGGAAGAACATAAAAGAAAATCTCAGATTTTTACAAAAGGTTTCATCATCATGCGAAAGATTTATGCACAAAAACTTATAAAATCGAAAAACCACACATGTTAAAATATGTGTTACCTAAGGAGATCGTATATCCATGTATTCCTACAAATTTATAAGAGAGGATGAAGGAGGTCAAGTGTCCTCCTCTCTAGCGGTGATCCACATAGTAGGGGCAATGAAGATACTCCTTAAATCGTTGCTTAAATCTTCTTGTTGCACGCACCATACAATCAAGAAAGGATCGGCCCTTCTTGCTATCCACACACCCCAACTAGGGGCCATTGGCTGAGAAGAAGAGAGGGAAAGGAGAATAGGAGGTGACAGCCAAAAGAGTCCTAGCCTACGGGCCTTTGGTTCTCTCCTATTTATAAAGGTCCCTTGTTAACTAAACTCTAATGGATCTTGCCTTATTGGGTATTAGATCTCTATTCAATTATCCAAGTCTCTTAGATTAGTGGGTCTCTACTCAATAATTTTTTACTAGCTCTTATTGGATCTCATCCATAGAATCCAATAATTCATGGACTTATTGGATATCCAATAAGATATGGGCTCTAATGGATATCTCATATTTGAACCTCTATTTGTCGTGGCACTTACCAAATGTGTATGATCCTCTAGGCCCATTATCGAGTTGGCCATGAGTCATACCTATCAGAACTTCTTCTGGCTCAGTGAATTATTATCTTCATATTAATTTACTTGACTTATCGACTGCAGATATACTAGGCCACTACGCTGTAGTCCCCAGACGATATAGGGGAATCCAATCCTTTGGATCTATTTATCCTCAGTTATCATGTACTTATAGTTACTCATCTATCTAATATCCTAGAGATCACATATATCAGACATGGTGTTGTTAGGCTCATATGGTTTCTACTCGAGTCTTGCTCTAATCAGATTCTCTAGGAGAACTCTTTCTCTCTTAATCTAAATGACTCTGGCTAGGAATTTGTCTGAGCAAGAACACATAAGATATTTTTCTCATGGCATAAAGAGCAGATGATCCTTTATCGACACTCAATAGCTCTTGTAAAGTTGGCTGCCACTCTCGATGATCGATTATGCTAGATTTAGAACTTCTAGACCTATAAGTCCGGTATCAAAGAGTGAAGTACTCATACATAACATCTTTGGTGTCTCAAGTCTAAGAACTAGGTACACCTTTGGGATGATGAAATCGTTGTCTAACAATGAGATATCATCAACCATCCAACATTCTGTTAGCGGATTAATTAGTGAACTTATTCTCCAATGAGCACCTGCACTGTATCCTTAGTATCTCCACATGAGTAGCTATGAGAATAGTCACCTCTATCATATGGATAGGTATCTAGCACACCAGTCTATCTAGTTATTTTAATGTCTCTCTCGAGTAACCTGTGATCAGAAATATTTGGGGTCTATGTTTAAAGGCAAATTGGTCAAATTATCGTGATATCATCACAATTCGATTCTCATTGCACAGATCCATGAACATCACAGTATATGCAACAGGTAATATAAAGTGAGAAAATATCATAATAGTAATAAGCAAAGAGAGTGTATATCGTGCTACACGTGCTATCACTCACGTGATTAGTTTGCAGGGCACCTATGACTAACACATAAACTAGACTCTTTTTAGCTGCCACCTCCTATACTCCTTCCTCCCTCTCCTCCTCAGCCGACAGCCCTAGTTTGGGGCATGTGGACAATAAGAAGGGCCACCCCTTCTTAATCACGTGGTGTGTGTGGAGAAGAAAATCGTGCAGTGATTTGAGGAGTGTCTGTACCGCATTTACCATGTGGATTATCACTAGAGAGGAGGATAGTTGACCTCCTTCATTTACTTCTATAAATTTGAGATTTTATATGGATATATAATCTCCTTAAGTAATACATCGTTCATTTATATATAGTTTTTGTGCACCAATCTTCATATGACGATGAAACATTTTCTATGAGAAATATGGGATTTGGTTTTTGTTATTCTACTGCACATGTGATGCTCTGCCCATATTTTTCAACACAGATTTATAGTCATGAGAGATGAGATAGAGTCGCTAGTGAATCTCATCAACAAGAAAATCATAGGGGTAAGGTCATTTGTTAACAGCTTAAGTTTTTAGTAAATATCAAAGTAGAGGATATCAATAAAGACCTATGTCAATCATGACATTTTCACCCGAGCATGATCAATATACTCCACCTCTTTATAATTTGGGTCAATATACCCACCTCTTCCTCCTTGAAAGTTATCTGGGGTCGTCTTCTATCCTTGGCACTATTTAATAGTAGCTTAGGTATAAGCCTTATAACCTGAGAAGCTATCCTTTCACAAGACAAGTTCACCAATGATGACATTAATCTACCTCACCATTAGCCCCTTAGGTCGGGGTGAAGGTTTTCAATTCTTTTGAATGAATCGATCGAGGTGTCTCTAACGTATGAGCTCCCCAATATACTTTTTGTTAAGATCATAAAGGCACTAGGGGGGTGCTAGATTAGTGCTTTCAAAATAAAGTTTCGATTTGAAAATTTTTGATCAAAAAATACATATTAGAAATGTGTTTAACTTAGAATGTGAGTAAGGGTAGTGAGCAACTAAATCAGTTAGTAATAACAAGGAAAAGTATAAAGAGAAATGTAAACCAGATTTATAGTAGTTCGATCATCTTGATCTTCACTCTCAATTCCTCTTCCCTCGAGATCACCGACTTTGTCTACAAATCTTCTTTTCAATGGGAGAAGATCAACTACCCTTGTTATAACCCTTCTCCTTTTAACAAGCTTAGGAGAGAATCTCTACTCCTCTCTTCTCCTTGTTAACAAGTGTAGGAGAGAACCTTTATACCTCTCTTTTACATAAGACCATAAACATCCTTAATATAATCTTGACATTCAAGGAGAAAGAGACTCAACACTTTTCAACACTTTATGCTCAAGAATTTTTACTCCATTAGACAAGCATGACTGGGGTATTTATAAACCCTAAATGACTTCAAAAATCGAGTAAAAAATTTAAACCCATAAGTTTTTAAGGTATTGACGGTACTATTACTAGTGGCGGGCGGTACTACTGCTGAATAGAGTCTAGGAATCGACACTCTAATGATACTATCATCGGCTTGAGTGATACCAATGCCACCTAGGCAGTACTACCACCGGCATTAGTGGTATTACTATTAGATTTCTCAAAAAAGCACAAGTCATGCTTTTTAGCTCTCAAGTGGTACCACCGCCTGGACCAATCTCATGTCACTGAATTGGCCTTCCAACAGGCTCAATTCAACCTTGGTTTAGGCCCAATGGACTCCTAATCAAATTGGCATGGTTTTGCTCCAAAACTAACTCAATTAGATTATAAATGACTTTGATCAAAACTTAACAACTCTAATTATAATAATTAAGCTTTCAGCACATTGTCCGATATGTCATTTGTTCATTCGATACTTCGTCCGAAACCTCTGGTGCATCATCCTTTCCTTCAGTGTATTGCTCGATCCATCAACATGTTAACCTCCCATGATATTCGATATTCTTGGCACAATACTCAATTCTTCCAGCCTGATGCTCAAACTCATGGCATAAAGTCCATCCTTTGGCTCGACGTCCAAACTTTGATGTGATGCTCTCTAGCCCAACATATGATTCTCTTACTTCAATGATTTGTCTTCCAATAGTTTAAGTCCATGATCGAAGTTTCTCTTGTATCACTTATCTCAAATGCTTATTAGTCCATAAACCTATCAATTGATTTCATCATCAAAATCCGACGAGATTCAACACTTTCAAGTTACGACAATCTTTCGTATTGTGACTATAATCTCAGTGAAACTAACATTACTTAAATCGATCTCTTTTTGCCAATGGCGTCTTCATCGGGTGAAGGTCTTTTAAGAGCTTTTCTCTTTTATCTACAAAAAAATTAACTCTAGTCATATTTAGAGGGGTTAGCTCAAAACTTGGGATAACTCAAGTTGTTTATTTCTCCTCTTCTACGTCAATCTTAGGGTCAGGGTTGATTGTAGCTACTATTGCTTCGATCACTTGTGTGACTCCTCATACTTGTCTAAGACCATTGCTGTTGGGCTGAGAGCCCAGTTCAGCCCATATGGGCTTTTTAAGCCCATAGCCCATCTTTCTCTTAACCCTAACCTAACCTAAACCTAATTATATATAGGGGCTAATGGTGGCTACGAAATAAGTAGATTAAACATCGTAGCAAAGGGCAGAATCTTCGCAGCGACATTAGGGATTCAAAGAGAGGAGAAAAGGGCAGAAAAATAAGAGAAAAAGAAAGGAAAGAAGACAAGGAAAACACAGAAATTGTTCTCACTCATCCAAACAGTTTCTCATCTCGGGTTAGATCGATCTTCAAAGTGAATTCTTCTGTGATTGCTTGAGGAGGTTTTGGATATTATGCACAGTGACGTTATCCTTGTATCCCAGTTATTCTCTTGTGATTATTGCTTGGGTTTTGGGCAAGAGATTCGAGAATTGTACATTCATTATTTCTATAGTGGATTTTCTCTGGTTTGCCCCGTGGTTTTTACCCTTCACGTTGAAGGGGTTTTCCACGTAAATCTTGATATTCTATTTGATTGTGATTTCTGTTTAATTACGTTGTGTGTTACAGCTTGCTAGTATTTGTTCATATACAAAAGTTATTATTTATTGCCTATCCTTTTTATATTTCCCCCATCAACTGGTATCAGAGCAAGGTTTTGGTGATTTAATTTTTGTGTTTGAACATGGAGGCTGGTAATGTTTCTCGCATAATTAGTTTGAACGGAAATAATTGGATGATATGGAAACCAAGAATGGAAGATCTCTTGTATTGCAAAGATTTATATGGACCTTTGCAAGGGGATAGTGAAAAACCCATAACTATAACAGATGATGAGTGGAAGAGATTAGATCGAAAAACGGTTGGGTTTATTCGACAGTGGCTTGATGATAATGTCTTTCACTATGTTTCTACTGAAAGTTCTGCATATTCTCTTTGGAAAAAGTTGGAAGGTCTCTATGAAAGAAAAACCGCTGGCAACAAAGCTTTTTTTATCAAAAAACTTGTGAACCTAAAATATAAAGAGGGTGCTTCTATTGCTGAGCATTTGAATGAAATACAGAGTAATACTAACCAGTTATCTTCTATGAAAATGTCTCTTGATGATGAGTTGCAAGCATTGTTACTTCTCAGTTCATTGTCAGAAAGTTGGGAGACACTGGTGGTTTCCCTCAGTAATTCCGTGCCAGATGGTATTGTTACCATGAGTCAAGTAACAAGTAGTTTGTTGAATGAGGAGTTAGAAGAAAGAACTCAACAAGATATCTCGATTGATTCACGAGCACTTATCTCGGAGAACAGAGGGAAGGTCAAGGTCTAAAGATAGAAGCAGATTCACGTATAGGTAGAAGCAAGTCAAGATCAAGGAAAGATATTGTTTACTATAACTGTGGTGAGAAAGGACATTATAAGAATCAGTGTAAGCAACCTAAGAAGAGCAAGAAAAAGGGAAAAGAAGTGGAGTCTACAGAGTCAAAAGAGAATACCACAGCTACAGTGCAGGTTGGTGATTATTTGATTTTGTCCCCTTCTGATGATATTTTTTCTTGTGTGTGTCAGGATCTCGAGTGGATAATTGACATAGGAGCTTCTTATCATGCTACACCACGGAGGGAGTTTTTTTGCTACGTACAGGTCTGAAAATTTTAGTGTTGTCAAGATGGGCAATCATGGCACAGCAAACATCATTGGCATGAGTGACATCCACATAAAGACCAATCTTGGATGCTAGTTGGTACTTAAGGATGTGAGGCATGTGATTGACTTGAGGTGAATCTAATTTTAGTTAGAAGATTAGATGATGAAGACTATGATAGCAGGTTTCTGAGAGGGCAATGGAAACTCATAAGGGTTCTCTTGTTATAGCTAATGGAAAGAAATGTCACACTTTGTACAGTTTGCAGGCCAAAGCTTATGGTGAACAGTTAAATGCTATGAGAAAGACTTCAGCATGGAGTTGTGGCATAAGCGATTGAGACATATGAGTGAGAAGGGACTGCAAGCTCTTTCTAAGAGAGAGGTATTACCTGACCTTAGAGGTACACGTTTGAACCCTTGTATTGATTGTTTGGT
Source organism: Musa beccarii (assembly GCA_024322285.1). Lineage (NCBI taxonomy): Eukaryota > Viridiplantae > Streptophyta > Magnoliopsida > Zingiberales > Musaceae > Musa > Musa beccarii. The sequence goes on along the minus strand of CM044401.1, from coordinate 21,364,380 downwards.
TGGTAAACAACATAGAGTATCTTTTGCTAGTCTTGCTTTGTCTAGAAAAATGCATGCCTTGGACCGTGTTTATACAGATGTATGTGATCCTTTGAGGACAAAAACTCCTAATGGTTCTATTAATGTTCCTGGCATTAGTGGTGCACTTTACTTTGTTACTTTTATAGATGACTTTTCCAGGAAAGTTTGGGCTTATGCTTTGAAGATTAAGGATCAGGTTATTGGTATCTTCAAAGAGTTTCATGCTAGAGTTGAAAGGGAGACAGAAAGACAGTTGAAATGCATAAGATTAGATAATGGTGGTGAGTATACATGATTGTTTGATGATTATTGCAGGTCACATGGCATCCAAAGATGAGATGACAGCTTCTGGTACACCTCGGCATAATGCAATTGCAGAGAGGATGAACCGCACCATCATGAAAAGATCGATGTATGCTTTCACAAACAAAGCTACCCAAAAGGTTTTAGGGATAAGGCTTTGAGATGCAGCTTGATGTGATCAACTTATCTCCTGTCTGACCCTAGATGTTAATGTTGTAGAGCATGTTTGGTCGGGAAAGATGTTTCCTATAAGCATTTGAGAGTATTTGGTTGTCGTGCATTTGCACATATTCCGATAATGAAAGGTCTAAGTTTGGATGGTAAGATAAAAGAATGTATTTTTCTTGGCTACTCACATGATCAATTTGGTTATAGGCTTTGGGATCCGAAAAGCGAAGGTATTTAGAAGCGAGATGTGGTCTTCTTTGAGGATCAAACCCTTGAAGATTTGAAGAAGGAGGCACCACCAATACTTCTAGCGAAGGATTAGCGATTATGACCCAATTGTTCCTCCAAAGATATCGAGGGTGATGGGGAGATGTGCAGGAAGATGGTGCAGAGCTAGATATTAATCTACCTGCAGGACATGTTGAGCAAGAAGAAGTTGAGGAGCAGACTTCCCGTAGAACCTCAATTGAGAAGATCTTCTAGACAATGTTAGCCTTCCGTAAGATACTCTGAGATGAGTATGTTATGCTTCTTGATGTAGGTGAATCAGAGAATTATCGAGAAGTAATTGAAAGTGAGCGAGAAAAAAATGTGGCTAGTTGCTATGCAGAGGAAGAGATGGATGCTCTACAGAAGAATCATACATATGATTTAGTGCAACTTCCACAAGGAATAAAGGCCTTGAAGAACAAGTGGGTTTTCAGGTTAAAGACTCAAGAATATTGTTCTCAACCAAAATACAAAGCCAAATTGGTTGTGAAAGGCTTTGGTCAAAAGAAAGGTATTGACTTTGAAGAAATTTTTTCTCTGTTGTTAAAATGTCTTCTATTCGTGTTGCTCTAGGTATTCTTTGCTAGCCAGACTTGGAGGTGGAGCAGTTAGATGTGAAGACAGCTTTCCTTCATAGTGATTTTGAGGAGAAAATTTATATGGAGCAACCAAAAGGTTTCAAAGTCAAAGGTAAAGAAAATTTTGTCTACAAGTTAAGAAAGAGTTTGTATGGATTGAAGCAAGCTCCAAGATAGTGGTACAGAAAGTTTGATTCATTTATGATTGAAAATGAATACAAAAGAACGACTTCAGATCATTGTGTGTACATCAAACGTTTTGGTGAGGATTTTATTATTCTCTTACTTTATGTTGATGATATGTTATCCTTGGGAAAGATATGCATACAATTGACAGGTTGAAGAAGGAACTAAGTGAGTCCTTTGCAATGAAGGACATGGGGCCAGCAAAGCAAATACTGGGCATGCAGATTTCTCGTGACAGGAAAAATAAGAAGATTTGGTTATCACAGGAGAAATACATTGAGAAGGTATTAGAAAGGTTCAGTATGAGCAATGCAAAGCCAGTTGGTTCTCCTCTTTCAGGTCACTTCAAGTTGTGCTCAGAACAGAGTCCGACAAGTGATGAGGAGAAGGAGAAAATGCAAAAGGTTCCTTATGCTTCAGTAGTTGGAAGTTTAATGTATGCAATGGTATGTACGAGGCCGGACATCGCATATGTAGTGGGTGTTACTAGCAGATTTTTTGCAAATCCAGGCAAAAACCACTGGGTAGTAGTGAAGTGGATATTGAGATATCTCAGAGGAAGCTCTAAAGTTTGTTTAAGCTTTAGAGGTGGACCACCTGTGCTAGTGGGTTACACAGATGCGGATATAGCCAGAGATATTGATACAAGGAAATCTACATCAAGTTTTGTACTTACTTTTGCAGAGGGAGCTGTGTCATGGCAATCCAGATTGCAAAAGTGTATTGCTCTCTCCACCACAAAGACAGAATATATTGCTGCTACAGAGGTTTGTAAATAAATGTTATGGATGAAAGAATTCTTACAAGAATTGGGGCTGAAACAGGAAAATTATATGGTGTATTGTGACAGCTAGAGTGCCATCCATTTATGTATGTAAGAACCAGTTTTCATTCAAGTCAAAGCATATAGATGTCGATATATCTGGATTCGAAATGTACTTGAAGAGAAGCAATTTCAACTTCGAAAAATTCATCTGAATGATAATGGAGCGATATGTTGACAAAGACCTTACCAAAAGAGAGGCAGGAGATGTGTCGACAATTGGTCGGTATGGATTTACACTGAGTCATGGGACAGCCTCCCTTATGGGTTGAAGGGGGAGGTTGTTGGGCTGAGAGCACAGTTCAGCCCATATGGGCTTTTTAAGCCTATAGCCCATCTTTCTCTTAACCCTAACCTAACCTAAACCTAATTATATATAGGGGCTAATGGTAGCTACGAAATAAGTAGATTAAACATCGCAGCAAAGGGCAGAATCTTCGTAGCGACATTAGGGATTCAAAGAGAGGAGAAAAGGGCAGAAAAATAAGAGAAAAAGAAAGGGAAGAAGACAAGGAAAACACAGAAATTGTTCTCACTCATCCAAACATTTTCTCATCTCAAGTTAGATCGGATCTTCAGTGAATTCTTCTGTGATTGTTTGAGGAGGTTTTGGATATTGTGCACAGTGACATGATCCTTGTATCCTAGTTATTCTCTTGTGATTGTTGCTTGGGTTTTGGGCAAGAGATTCGAGAATTGTACATTCATTATTTCTATAGTGGATTTTCTCTGGTTTGCAACGTGGTTTTTACCTTTCATGTTGAAGGGGTTTTCCACGTAAATCTTGGTGTTATATTTGATTGTGATTTCTATTTAATTCCGCTGTATGTTACAGCCTGCTAGTATTTGTTCATATACAACAGTTATTATTTATTGTCTATCCTTTTTATATTTCCCCCATCAATTGCCTCGATGATAATATACTAATTGGCCCTTTGAAGCATCTCAAGTACAATTGCTAGTGGACTTTCTATTAATAACCAAAAGAGGCAAGAGGGCTTGAGCCTTATCATAAAGGTTTGTATTATATGTGACAAATGGGCATCTATGGTACCTTGGATCTCATTTGTGAACAAAGTAATAAAGTTGTAAGAATTTTTTCCTCCCCTTACCTAAGTCCATGGAGTGTTGCTACTAAAGGCCATCAACATACATTCCCGAGGAAGTGAAGTTCAAACTTCTTTATAAGTTAGGCAAAGAACAAATGGAAAGTGGTTTCAGATGGGCATACCATTCTCATATTAAGCCTCTTAATATGGTCAAAAAGGTGTGACACATCAAGGTATCTGAAGTATCATATAATAATATTTGAGCATGAAAAGCTATAATGTATTCCATTGGGTCAGCACTGCCATTGAACGTCTCTAAGGATAGTTGATGGAAGTTCGTTGGAATTAGTTCCTATTAGATTTTCTGGGTGAACGATAACCAACTTGAGGAGGGTCGACCAGTGCTTCCCCCTTTGATTATTTGAGCCCTCATCATATCTCCTCTAAATGCTGATCGACTTGCTACAATTGGATCCATAAGAAATCCTCCATTGAGTTTGTTGATCGGGCCTTAGATTTTAGTAAAGAAGAGTGGTGGTGCAGCCCACTGAATTCTATGGCTAGGGACTAAAGTGCTCATTCAACTGATGGTTCAATAGATCTTAAGCACTCTTGGAATGTTAATACTATGTCTGGTTAGGGAACCTCAACATGTGCTAGTGGCATTGCCTATTGGGTTAACTAGGGCAAAAGTAAAGTGATAACCTATATCTTGCTTGTTAGAATTTGTACTTGCTAAGTGAGGTTTAAAAATACTTTGATGAGGATAAATAGGTGGCTTAGAGTCATCGTTAGGGGTGAGAGACTCGGGTTATTGAATAAATACCAATATCGCATTAGCGTTTGTGCTGAGGTGGATGCACCCATGTGCAAAAAGGGCAACTGTTATCCCCCTTGGGTTAAAGTACTATGGGTCAGGGAAGCTTCTTCGCTCGAGCGTTCATTAAAAGGGTCAACAGGTGGGTGTTCTTGTAATATCGAACCCTCCTTCTAGCACCAAAAATGTTATGAAAAAAATATTATTGATGCTCTGTTCAGCCTAACGTGATCCAGACCAGTATTCATAGGATTTATCTGAAGTGTATTCGAGATGAAAACACTAAATTCTAAGGTGTCACCTATATGAAGATCGAGATCGAAAGATATTTTTCGATCCAATGCCTCTGATGCCTAAGTTAGTAACATGAGTTAGGTACGTGTGGATGTAAGTGATCAAAAAATGATCCTGTTTTATTATGTTAAAGATTAATTTTTATATCTGATAATAAATTGGTAAAATATTTTATGAAATATTCTATAAAGAAGTAGCCCCTAACTACCTCCAAGAATCTCCCCTTAACCTTCGATAAGAGGGAACAACTTATAACTACCTATCTTGGACCCTTATTCACGTGAGTAGATTGGTAAGGATAATTTTTATTTTCTTCTTTCAATCTAGATACGATGATTTACGATCTTCTCTCTGCCACTTTATTTTCTCTTTTTTATTCATTTATCATTAATAAAAAATACAACTATTCCTACTGCATGTAAATCCTTACAAAAGTCAACTCCATCTTATGAGAGACAAAATGGGCTCGACAACATGATCCAAAATAGTAATAATCTCAAGCCTTAAAACGTCTAAATGGCACATTTGGAGATAAGACTTCAGTTATCTGTATCAGAGATGGAGCAATATCTTTAATGTTCTTGCTTTTTTATTGGAAAAATAAAAAAACTAAATGATCATTGCTTTATATTCAGAAAAAAAAAACCAGTGGCTGATCATCGGACCTGTACCTACTTGTATGTGCAAGAGGCCTTTTTTTTTTTTTTGCCTGATAGAATTTAACCCTTTTGTTTCGATTGTGTTACAATTTTCTTTAATCTTTTGCGGTAATGATATTTTACCCTCACATTCGTCATTCTCGTCTTATCATTTTTTTAATCTTTTTTCAGCCCCATTTTGAGGGAAACAAGGTTAAGATTTAGGTAAAAAAATTAAGCTAAATGTCACGTAGATTGGACATGTCTTGCACTAACATGTCACCGCCGTAGCCGACGTAAGCGACGCCGAAGGAGGCCCCGCTGGCGAAGCCGAGCATGATCTTCACTTAGGCGTTGCGGACCCGCCGGCGCGGCGCGATCTTGATCCGCCAGAACCCGTGGCGGCGCCGTCCCTGGCTGCCGTCGAGGCGGTGGTACCCGCTTCTCTTCCAAAGCCCCTTCAGTGCGCCCAGGTACAAATCCATCGTCGCCTTGTGACCGAGTGAGCAGGAGAGGTAGGTGCCGTTCATTTGGTTGGTTGACGGTGGCGGCACCGTCGATCTCACAGCACTGTGTTTCATTGCAGTGCATGCACTGTGCTTCGTAGAAAGATAACATGAATCTATTCTCGATCTTCGTGGAACATCTGCTGTTTCCTTTGGCAAGAAGAAGACAGTTTGCCAGGCTCAGATCGGACCTGCTGTGGATGCATCTGCAACCGGAAGTGAGGAAGCTTCGAGGCCGGTGCAAGTGGAATCGCTTCTCTTTCGCTACATGCGGACTGCAGCTGAGGCCCACCGGTGAGCGGAAACACACATGGCCGGCTGTAGAATCCTTGGAATGACATCAGATCATTCCAAATGAAAGCTGTACTCTTCTTGCAATATGTTCAGATGTCGGCAAACGCTGCATGCACTCGTTTTAGCAGTGCGTATACAAGATGTATTCTTAGCTTAGCTTGCAAGGTTCTCTATGATACACATCGACCATCGATTACCGTGACCTGTATCCCCCACCGGGATGCCAACCCTTTCCGATTTGCCCACCGACCGCTGCCAATCACGTGGGTACAGCGGAGCGCGGGATTCCACGCCGGCCCAACCCCGTCCGCCATCGGCACGTGCGACCGCCATCGCCGTCGCTCAGGGTCGTCGCCCCAGCCTCGGCAAAAGTGGGCGGCGCCCGAGACGCCGGTTCGCAGGTGCCACCCCTCCGCCTCGACGCGGTCCCTTAACACGTGGATCTCGCGGAGTAGTCAAAATAAGCGATTTTAATATCCCAATAAATATTTTAAAAAATAATTATCGAATGAAAAATCGAATTCTCAATTGATAAATTCGAAGTATTTGTAGTAAAAAAAAGTGCAACTTTTTCCAGCTTGAGAAAGTAAAAGAAGTGAAAGGGTGGTGAGGAATCGCTTTATATGATACTCGCACACCGAAAGCGGAGGCTCCCACCACTCTCTCGCTCGCTCCCATCACTCTCGGTCTCCATCCGAGATGGCGAAACGCTCTGCGTCGCCGGTTCCCACGATTCCCCGCGCCTTGCTCCCGCTCATCTTGCTGCTGATGGCGGTCGCTTCCCCACCGTCTGTCTCGGCGTCGAGGGCCGTGATCAGGGACGGCACCTCCTGCACAATGTGCGCCTCCTGCGACAACCCCTGCCTGCCCGTCGTTTCCCCTCCCCCTCCACCTCCTCCTCAGCCGCCGTCCACGGCGCAGTGTCCCCCGCCGCCGTCGTCGTTGTCGCCGGGCACCTTCTACTACTACTCCCCTCCGCCTCCGTACGGAGGAGGAGGAGGAGGCGGCTACTACTACCCTCCGCCGGCAAACATCTACTACAAGGCACCGCCGCCGCCCAACCCCTTCCTGCCCTACTTCCCCTTCTACTATTACAGCCCCCCTCCACCCTCAGATTATAATTCCGTCGCCGTGCCCTCGAAACCCTTCTTCTTCACCTTCTTCTCCTCCATCGTTTTCTTCCTCTTCTTCCTAGCGTAGAAGACCCTTTTTCTTTGCCTTCCCTAAATGCGCCTCCTACTCTCCCCGAAATATCCCTGTTAGTTCTTCCCATCCCTCCGACGTTCCCAAAATGCCCTTGGTGCCGCAGTAAAGGCAGCGGCAGCCGGAGCCGCCGAAGAAGAAGAAAAGACGGTGAGACCGTCTTCGCCGCTCTCTCTCTCTCTCTCTCTTTCTCTCTCTCTCTCTGTAGCAGTAATTCTTGTTTACTCTGTTGACATATCCTGTGATTCGGTCATATCATTGTGGAATTCGTGTTGTAATAGTTATAGGGAAAAGAACAATAATGCTGAGATATGTATCGATGAATAAGTAGTTTATAATTGGATGCTTATTTAGTGTGATGGATCGATCCTAGAGCAGAGTGCAGATGAGTTTGGAGATTGACGATGCGTACAAATATGAGAAGAAGAAGAAGAAGACGATGAAGAGAGTCCAGAATCGAGGTGGTGGAAATGTGGGCGGCGGTGTATCGATCACATGGGCGAGTTTGGTAGATAACGACGCTTGGGAATGATCTGGTGGTCCGTGCGTGCAATTATTGCGCTAGCCATCATAGTTTGGGATACGATTGCCTTCTAAACGAACGTCGCTTGAGTTGCCGATTTAGGTTGGGATAGGGATATTAACTCGGCCCAATCTAGTGGAACTCTTTTATTTTGGCCCGTGTCTATTGAGGTCGAGTCAAATCGTGATCTCTCGATTATTTTGGGCTGCCTATCTTATCCGTCACCCTAAATTTCACAACCTAAATCGATTATTATCATCAATACTATAAGTTGGGCTACCTGATCTATCATTAGTGCGTCGTAGACCGTCTTTGTATACGTATAATTTGCGAACCGTTAGGTTGTCTTTGGACTACGACAGAGAACAAGCCACAACAGCCTCTTGCTTCGGCGCCGTGCCGCGTGTCAGCCGTCGCCATCCGACAGCTGGAGATGTGACAAACCCTCATCCTCGTTGCCTCCGCCGGCCCGAACGTGTCTTCGTGCGTGCCAAACTTTTCCCTCTCCTCCGCTCCTGCGTGCGTGTGGTTCTTTTACGTGGGTCCCACGTGTGAAGGCTGGTTCATCGACCTTTTAAGCCGGCCCCACCCTTTCGACACGGCCACGTGGATAGTAAGCCACCTGGGGCGGATTTGTTCCCCACTTTTCCCAACAATTATCTACACTATAATCTAATTTTCTTTTCCTTTTTTTTCTTTTTTGGCACTCTTACGCCTTACTGTTATTCATTTGTAAATAAATATAATTATGTCCATTAACATATATTAAAAGTCAGGGAAAAAAAAGGGATAGTTTCATCGTCTCAATAAAATTCCTCAAATTGAGAACTCTAGAACTTTCATATCATTATTTTTTAATGATAAATTAAATAAACTTATGGCCACCAATTTCACTGATCATATATATGACTCTTTCAACTACTAAGCTAGCAATTCAAAATAAGGATAAATTAATCTAAAACAGCAAGAGAAATTGAGAACTTCTCTTTGAGTAAGAACGGGACTGACGTAGACTTTTTGAATTTTTTTAATTCATTTTGGACTATTTTGGATGGGCAAACTTGATCTAAATCAAATTTGTCCTCCATTAGGATTAGTGTTGTAATTATACATAAATTGGAATCACAAACCAATTTGACTTGGAAACAACTTATGCATGTACCGGAGAAGCTTAGTTTTTTTAAGTATGCATGTAATGGAGAAACTTAGTTTTTAAGTATATCTCTAATTGGATTATATTCATTAGTATATCCTCACCTAAAGATTAATTGTCGCTAATAAGTGATATGAAGAATATCGTGAATCAATTATCATTCGACACGTGGCCTTCATATAATATTCAATTTGGAATGAGAAGACAAATATTATTCTTCACCCGTCTACCCACATGAATAAAGGTCTAAGGTAGATGATTATATGTTGTCCCTTCTTTGTCGCTCGCATGGACAAATGATCAAACAGAACTTGTTAGAGGTGATTAGTGACAGTCTCAATGTAAAAAACTCATCTTTTAACATAATAAAAAAGAGATCATCTTTTAATCACTCGCGTCCACACTAATCTATCTCATGTTACTAACTCTGACGAGTTGAGAAACCTCTCATAATCTCAATCGTCGTACAAGTAATACCTTAAGAATTTGATATTTTCATCTTGGAGATATATCGAACAATCCTATACATATTAATATAGATCACGTTAGGTTAATCGGGATATCAACAACCTTTTATTGTAATAACAAGGGAACATAAAATAACATATATTTTATTCATTAATTAGATGAGCTATATATAAATTTGAGTTATTATTTTTCACCTTCCCCACACATAAGTGTCATGAAAAAAATAATAAAGAACTAATAGACTATAAAAGATGAAGGAAAACATTAATATTAAGATCGGATAATCTCTCTTTATCTCTCGAATCCATCTCGAAAAATCTAATTTGGATGTAGAATAGATTACATTAAGAACCCTTTTTATCTTTGTTTAGAGAATATGTGCACAACCACATTAGCAGCCTTCTATACCTCATACAACATACGTCGGCTCTCTTGAGACGGATCAATCTAAACCCATTCAAATCAATCAACACGCTAAAAGACGATCACCAATAATGATATTAGATGACAATATTTTAAAATCTTACTAAAAAATTGAAAGATATCAACTTGTTTATTAGACAAAACAATGTCTTGAGATCAAATTCCCCTCCTTCACTTGCAAAATAATTGAAATCCAATACAATTTTGATGTCTATTTTTCGATAAAATAGGGAAATGTTGTTAATTTTGGGTTGGTCAAAGGAGAGACAGAGCAACTTTGACTTGTTTTTTTAAGTGGTCGCAGTCCGATGGTTGGTGTCATGTCTTCTATTAATCCACCCCACGCTGAGTTGTTTGTCCCGCGACCCAAACATTTCATGCGCCACGTCAGCCTCGTGACTTGTGTTACGTCACATTTCTCATAAATAATGTCTTTGTTACACCCATCAAATCACAGTTAAAATTGTCCAAATTTATTATCATTATTATTATTGATACACTATTTAAAATTTTCAATAATAGAAGGTTCGAAATTTAATGTTCCGATTTTTCGGCCGATTGAACCGAGCCAATTAAGACAACTAAAAAAGTAAAATAAAAAATAAATATTTTTTTATGTATTCTTTAAACATGATTGGGTCCGAGCAATGAGATCGACAATGGGCGCTGGAATCTTTCTGCATGGCAGAGGAAGAGGAGACGAACGGACTTACAAGTAATCTTATTTTTTTTAAAATAAGAGATAATAAATATAAAAAATATTACAAGAATAAATAAATATAATATTTTTTTAAAGAATTACCTAAATAATAATGAAAACGAAATGAATTAGTCTGACTTTATAGTATTATACTCATAAAATAAGTTATGTTATACATGAAAATGAACTATGGTATACTCGATTTGTTGATTTATGAGCGTAACACGATAAAATTTATCCAACTCTAAGAAATTTTTTTGGCATTCGATGAGATTAGGGCACGTAGGTAAATATCAAAACGAGAGGTGCTCCGAGATGAAGATTAATTATGGATTAATTTTGAAGTAAATAATCTTAAGTTAAATTATTAATAAAGAATTAATAATCTAAATCCGACAAGATGTGGAACCACCATCTGGCATACATGTACAAACGGAACAGCCAACCACAAAACCCAAATAATGCCTTCTTCCCCCTTTCTCTCTTCCTATTCCCATCGAATGCCTTCCTTTTCCATGGATTCCTTCCTTCTCCCGTCCAGATAAAAAACGACCGACACACCTCATGCCCTTCCGTCACTTCCTACCATCGCTCTGGTCTCCCACCACCTCCGCACCATCTCTCTCTTGAGCTCCCTTGTCAGCTTCACCGCGAGGAGGAAGAGGAAGGAGAGAAGAGAGATAAGAGGCGAGGATGTCGGTGCTCGGGCGGTGCTTGGGGGAGAGGCGGGTGCGGCAGCTGTATCGGGCGCTCCGCAATGGGCGGCTGACCCTGCTCTGCCTCGTCATGACCATCGTTGTCCTCCGCGGTACCATCGGCGCCGGCCGCTTCGGCACCCCGGAGCAGGACCTCCACGACATCCGCCGCCTCCTCCACGGCCATCCCCATCACCCCCACCGCGCCCTCACTGAGCAGCAGCCGCAGCATACCGATTCCCACGGCGCCGAAGAGGAGGAGGATCCGCCGCGCGATCCGTCGAAGCCCTACTCCCTGGGCCCCAAGATCTCCGACTGGGACGAGCAGCGCGCCGACTGGCTCCGCCGCCACCCGGAGCGGCCGAGCTTTCTGGGCTCCACTAAGCCGCGCGTCCTCCTGGTGACGGGATCCTCCCCGAAGCCCTGCGAGAACCCTGTGGGCGACCACTACCTGCTCAAGTCCATCAAGAACAAGATCGACTACTGCCGCGTCCACGGCATCGAGATCTTCTACAACATGGCCCTCCTCGACGCCGAGATGGCGGGCTTCTGGGCCAAGCTGCCCCTGATCCGCTCCCTCCTCCTCGCCCATCCGGAGGTGGAGTTCCTGTGGTGGATGGACAGCGACGCCATGTTCACCGATATGGCCTTCGAGCTCCCCTGGGAGCGCTACGCTCCCTTCAACCTCGTTTTGCACGGCTGGAATGAGATGGTCTACGACGACCGCAACTGGATCGGCCTCAACACCGGCAGCTTCCTCCTCCGCAACTGCCAGTGGTCGCTCGACCTCCTCGACGTCTGGGCGCCTATGGGCCCCAAGGGCAAGACCCGTACCGAGGCGGGCAAGGTCCTCACCGCCTTCCTCAAGGACCGCCCCGTATTCGAGGCCGACGACCAGTCCGCCATGGTCTACCTCCTTGTCACCCAGCGTGACCGGTGGGCTGACAAGGTCTACCTCGAGAGCGCCTACTACCTCCACGGTTACTGGGGCATCCTTGTTGACCGCTACGAGGAGATGATCGAGAACTACCACCCGGGCCTTGGCGACCATCGCTGGCCCCTCGTCACCCACTTCGTCGGCTGCAAGCCGTGCGGCAAGTTTGGGGATTATCCCGTGGAGCGCTGCCTCAAGCAGATGGATCGCGCTTTCAACTTTGGGGACAATCAGATCTTGCAGATGTACGGGTTCACCCACAAGTCGCTCGCCAGCAGAAGGGTGAAGCGGATCAGGAATGAGACCAGTAACCCGTTGGAGCTGAAGGACGAACTGGGGTTGCTGCATCCGGCGTTCAAGGCCACCAAAGTCACTGGCACAGCATCCTGAGTAACTTCTTTTTTCTTCTGTACCTCTTGTTCTTTTCTAGTTAAATTTAGAGCTATTGTCATCATGGGAGGCTTAATTATCTAAAGATATATTTATGCTGTATTGGTGTTCAATATCAGAGAGTTCCTGACACATGAATATGCATCTAAGGATAGGAATAGTAATCTTCTTTTATTCCATTTCTTTTATTTGTTGCCACTTGCTTATCCTTGAGGATCCTCAGATTTATCTAAATGTGAAAAGAGATTATTGTCACCTTTTGGTTTGGATATGAAGCAAAGTCACAGACAAAAATAACAGTATGTTGTCAGTAGAAATATAGAGTTTTGCTGTAGATGTTCCTCTTTCCTGCAACGGTTTGTTTGTTCTGTGAAGTAAAGGAGGACCACTATAGGATTTGCTTGGATGCTACTTGTCTTGCTATTGACATGGTCAGGTCCTTATACCCAATGAGCACCTTAATGGGTCACTTGTTTCATTGCTAAAAATGATAGTCTGCAGAAACTTTATTTTGTCACAATACGTGAAGCAAAGGCCACAAGTTGTTATGCTATGCGGTCAGATCTACTGGTACAATTATTGTTATGTATTCGTCTGTTTGTTCTGTTCAGCACAAGTTTTTAGCTTTTGATAGATGAAGGTATTGGATAAACCACTGGCACCATGGCATCTAGTTTTAAGTCATTTGTTGTGACCTATCTGGTTATTGTTACTTGGATCCTGGACAGTAGTTTTTCGGATTCAAATGGAAAAGCTCAGTTCCTAATTGATTTTATTGGAAAAGGAATATACAAGAGCTCTTTTAATTCTCTTCTGGTAGTGGCTAAACATCACCTCTCTTCATTTTTCTCTATAGAAGTTGAAATCTGTCATGTTACGCAGAGAATTGAGCTCTTTTTGTAATATGTAAATATTTCTGTTGCAACTTTTCGTCTCATTGCTACCATTGAATCCTAATATTTAAACGTTTATGGCAGTCTTGTTGATTTTGTCAGAGCTCTATCTTCTTATCTTCACGTTAATTATACATCAGCTTTCTTCTTTCTTTTGTTATATATTTGGAGAATTGGGATTTTTTTTTTTTTTTGCAATATGTCGACATATCTATGGAACTTTCCATGTTATTGCTACTACTGAATCCTGACATTAAAAGAGTCTGAAATTCTCATTTATCATTTCATGTTTTTACCTTCCTTTCATAATGTTGAACACACTATTAAAATTCGATTTTGAAGACATTTAGTGGCTTCTTTGCTGATCCATGCTAAGATGTGCATACTAATGATCAGTGAGATGTACATATTACAAGCCAAATTACTTTTCATGTAAGTGCCAAGTCCTGATCTCTTAAAGACTGCCAATTTTCTTAACAGTCTTCTCAGTTCTCTCATACCCAGTTGTTCAAATTGTTGAGCTAATAAAAAAGTTATTTTGTCAATAGAAGTTAATTTTATTGTGATCCGAGAAGGCTATGACCCTAGTTGTGCATTATTTTATTTTTGTCGCATGTTCCACCCAAAAGTTATAGCTTCTGATAGACAAAAATACCAGGCAAGCCACTAGCATCATGACGTCAATTCCTAGTTTAGGTTTTTGAACCTGTGAAGTTCAGCATTGTTTTATTCTATAAAATTATCATCTTTGCTGTACTTTTGATGGGGTTTGTTGTGCTTTTGATGTATTAATAACAGACTTATGTATTCTTAAAATATGTTATAGGATGATATAATTTCCATCGGAGCTTATGATGCTACAATCACACTGGTTTGAAACTAGAGAGGAAGCCCTGATGCCATGTTAAGGTTGTGACCTGATTTATCAGGATTCGAGCCATTGAAACATAATTTTTAACTTGCAAGGGTTAGGTTGTGTACAGTGACCTCCCATGATCCACATGCACTTCAGTACCCTTTTTTGTTCACTAGTTTGCAACCTTAGCTTGTTGTCTATTTTCCTGTCATCATACCAGAGCGTTAATTGTTTCCTGAATTGATTCTGTATCCTTTGAGTATGATCTTTTCAAGTTCATTGATCAACACGGAGAGGTGCATGCAAAAGCTAGGAATGGATTAGTCCGATTGTGACCCGCGTTTTAAGTAACTTTCTCGTGTAAATAGCACATCCTTGATGTCGCATGCTGTTTCAAAATTCTGGAAAACTTGTAGACTCTACTATGACTGGCGGTTTTAAGCCTATCTGCACCATGGAGCATCTAAGCTTGTTTTCTGCCCCAAAATGGTGAGACAAATCTTCTTCTATGCTAAGGAGGCTAAATCATCTTTTCCCCTGTGCGGCATTCCAAATTATTCTTGTATTCAATTTCTTAGCTGTTTTGTTATATTGACAGGAATATGTTCCTTTCATCACATTAAAGCTTTGATTTTATGTAGAATTGCTTTTGACTCAGCTCTTTAAATTCATTGATTGATGTGGATAGGTGTGTGAAGAAAACTAGAAAAATAATATTCTTAATTTTCACATTTCGAGCAGCTTTATGAAAATACGGTCTTGATCTCACATAGCAGCTTAAAACCTATCTGCTACAAGGAACATCTAGGCTTTTTTTATTTTGGCCCAAAATATGAAAAGAAAACTTCTTTTCCGCTAAGTAGACTAAATCATCTTGTCCTTATATTGCATTCCAAATGGTTCTTGGGTTCATTTTCTGAAATTGTGTGGATTGTCTTGTTGGATTACTTTAATGAGTCCTCCCAGTGGTAAGTCCTAATAACTCTTTGAACTCTGTAGAATCTGGAGCTTTGTAGCTCTTATTGTGAGGTGTGAATCTTTTGTTAATTATAACTCATGTTACATCCAGTTATTCTTCGCTATGCAACAAGCATTTTCTTATTAAATAAACAGTATAAGATTTTTTTTATTAAATAAACAGTATAAATATCTTTTTAACCCAAATTGTATAATTGTGTAAGTGCTCCAAATCTTGTTCATTTTAGAACATTATTGAGTTTCTAGTTTTTTACCATTAAGTACGGGATTTCAGGATGTGAGATAACCTAAACTACACTCAAACAAAGGAATTTTCAATGCTGTTCACATGCATGTCTCATTTAGTATGCTTATATGGCAATTGGTTGCCAGGCCCCAGTGCATTCAAGGCCTTTAGATTTAATGACTGAACTTGAGAGACCTTTCTTCTTTTGATTGATTGCATTCAGGTTTCTACTTTGTGCTTTTAGTTACCTACAAAAAAAGTGATAATTTATATTTGCTATCAATCATGCTAGGAAACTGAATTATTTGTCATATTTAGGGACATGCATGATAATATTTCGAAAATCAAATTATAACAATACGATAGACTGAGCATGCTCAACATCTGTCTTTGATAATGTTCTTATCATCTACCAACTTGTGCAACTAATTTTTATATTTTATATGCATATGTTGCATTTACTCAGTAACATTAGATCCTGTCAGGTTCTAGGTAGCTATGTTGTAATTTCTAAAGGTAATTTTTGTCTCATGGAGACTAATTTCTGATATTTAGACTAGTAGATGATTCTCTATCAGAAATCCATCTCATAATATTTATACTACTTTATCAATTTCCCTAAATTAATCTCATTTCTTCATATTACTTATGATATAGATCTGCTGTTAAGGTAGCATTCAGTAGTGAAGGCTGTCATAAGAAATATCTTTCGATGGTCATATGCATGTATTTATTGACTTCCAAACCATATACTACCAAGCTGCGTGCTTCTTACATATTAAGACAGCCTTCTTACAAGCTAAACCAGACGTGAGTTCTCAAGCGACAACCTTGCACTTTCCACTGATGGGCTCCCAAATGGCCGGTAGGAGAAACCTCCGGCCACCGGCGCCGAAAGCGTTAAAGCTGGCTTCGCTCTTCTCATCGATCAACAGGTTTCCGGGATTCCCCGGATAGGCACCCTCCCCGAATATTCCGGCGCAGGCGGTGGCGGCCTCCAGCGGCGCAAGCCGGTCGCCCTGGTAGTAGCCATCGCGGAACGGGTTCGTCACGGCCCCTGCAATCACCCTGGCGATGTTGATAACGGTCCCGTCCACGCCGACCCCGTTCGGCGCCACCAGTGTCGGCCCTGGCGGCCCATATGCCGGAGCAGCGTACGGCCATGCGCAGAGGCCGGGGCACTGCGTCCCCGGGTCGCCGACGTGGACCATGACCACCCTTTTCCCGGCCGGCATGAGAACCGTGCTGTGGAAGCCGCATGAGCTCGTACAGAACTGACCGACGGTCACGTCGGAGGACGTAAGGACCATATAGACGCCGGTGGCGTCGAGGGGCAACAAGCCTTTCGCCACGGAGCTTCTCACCAGGTTGGCTATGCTGGAACGGGTGAGAGATCGTCCCAGGGAGTAAGCCCGGTCGGATGTCTGGGCGGCGACCTCGACGGTTGCTGACACAGGCTTCCCGGTGTAGTCTTTGTACTGTTGCACGGTTGACCACCATTTTGACACAGTGGGTTGCGGCGAAGGCGAAGACCGAAAGGAGGCGAAGAAGTCGGAGATGGCGGCTCGGTGGGCGGCGGTGAATGAGCCATACCATATGGTATAGATGTTGATGGGTGAGCTGAGGAGGGAGCCATTGTGGTAGTGGAGGGTGGTGGAAAGAGCGGCTAAAGAAGAAGATGATGGTAGAGCCAAGGAAGCAAGGATAAGCAAAGTTGGAAGCATGATTGTAGTGGACTTGGCCATGCCTGTAAGTATGGTCTTCATTGTTTCAGATGTGGCTGCCTATTTATAGAGGTTAGGAGTTTGGGACTACATGGAGTTTGGTTGCTGAATCAATGATATTGATTTAGAGATATTGTTTACAATATTTTTTTCGATTGCTCGAGTTTCCTAGAAAGTATTTCATAAAGAAAGATTCTAGTTATACATAATAGTGGCTCTTAGTTTTACCTTATCAAAATAATATTTATCATATTTTTATTATTAAAGACTTAGATGAAATTATCTGACTCGTGAGGTACTCTTATGTTAATCGTCTACCAAGAGGGTTAGTCTAGTTATAATCTCATTCAGACTTATAAAAATATAAATTGATTAATTTTAAAAATGAGTTATAAACAAGTCTCTATGTCTCATAAAGAGGATAATTTTACAAACAATTCGACAAACACTTAGTGTATAAAAAAGGAAGAAAAAAAAATAACTTTAGAAGATAAATAGTTGTAAGTCTACAAATGATTGCTTATCAGGTGTTAAATGTGTTGGCAAGTTCTCGTAGATTTTATGTGCGAACTTGTGAATCCAATTAACGCCCAATACTATTCCAAACTCCCATCTAGTCTTATGTCACTCGGGTGGTTTTAGGGTGTTGAGATGATTTACATTTCACACTACACTACAGCCGGTAGAAAACAGGTCATGACATATAAAAATTAGATCATTTTAGGGTAATTTTGCTCATTCTAAGAAGCGATCATTTTATAGCTTTACAAACTATTTGTGCTCACAGTTCTAAAATAAAAACATAAAATAAATTAAAACATACTGCCTAACATATGTATAAGCAAATAAAAACGATAAATGGTTCATAAATGAAAGTATTGCGGGTATGTGATGACCATTCGTGACATTATCCCTCATTTAAACTATTGATGCCCTCATCGATATTTGTTGATAGGCTTTGATAACTACTTATTTATGTCTCAAGATATCTTTAGGCTCCTAATTGGCTCTATCTGGGGAAGCTCGTGCCACTTCACCAAGTACTCGTTCTACTCTGTTTTGTTGAGTAACTTTTTCTTCCAATCCTCTAAAATGGCTTTAACTTGCTTTTTCATAGGAGGCTTTAGTAGGAGATAGATAAGTTAGAATATTTTTAAAAGCATCTTGCGGATGTAAGTGGTAGGCCTTCTAGTTACTTGCATGAAAAATATTATAAATTTTGAGCTACGTTGGCCATTGCAACTTGTAGGAGACATTATCTATTCAATTGATAATTTGGAAGAACCTTTCATACTTACGTATCAGTCTCTTGTGCACTTTATACTTAAAGTTATAAAGTAATATTAGTTGGAGCTTTACTAGAACTAAGTCGTCAACTTTAAATTCCTATGATCGCCTTCCTGGATTTGTCTTTTTTTTTGCTACTTTATTTAAGTAAAATTGAATAATATTCGTATTTTGGTGTCATTCCTTTACATAGTGATATGTTGACTGGCTAAATATTGTCATTCTTTTATAATTTTCAAGTAAAAACACATAAAATAAGATAAAACATGTTATCGAATATTTATACAAGCAAACAAAAGTAATAAATGATCCGTAGACGAAGGTGTTGCGAATACATGATAAACGTACATGACACTACGGACATAAAGAGTCATATGATATATACTAACCTTGATCTATGTTAATCTTGATTAGTTTAAATCATATTCATTGTTGAAATTAAAATTCTCAACATAAATGAGTAGTCTAAGACTCTTTTTGAAATTTGATATCACAGACAATGGCAGACAGGTAACCTAGTGACACATTAGTCCATTCGATTGATACATCAATCGGAATTTAGTCTCATGACATTGGTAACGTGGCACTAACAAAGATGCTGATTTGATATCGATAGTTAACAATTTTGGGCTTAGAATGAGCGATTATCCTGTAACTACAGCTCATACAATTTGATACATGATGTCACATATCCTTGATGACCAAGCTACTCACATAATTATTCCCAACATTTATTGTGGCCTCGACCTAACGATCACTCTCAACAAGCAATAAAATGACCCTTGTTTCTTGTTCCTTTGATTTGTGATCATTTTACCAAAATTTCCGGATCCCTTATTGTCTGATTTAAGAATCAAATGCTCCTCCCTCTGATGTAGTTTTTGTAGGGTTACCACTTGAACCTCCATCTTTTCGATACCTCAGCCTGAGACGTACTGATATATAGAAATTGATCAGCTTTGAACCCACTCCATGCATCGGCGAACCAAAATCTGATTTAACAAAATTGATCTTCTATATTAAAAATTCAAGAGGAAAAGAAATAATCTTATATAATACAATCTTTATGGTCAATCAAAGACAAATTTAAGTTGGAATCAGGATTTGCCCGGTGTAACGTCACTGGTCCTACTAATCTAATGAAAGATTCGATCGAAGACTAATCTTCGATAGGCTAAACGAGACAAGGAACCTACTCTACCTCTTCACAAGAAACTACTTGTCGCTGGAGCAAATTAAGATGACCTTAGTCCAGCTAGAGGTCAATCCATGCTGCTGAAGCACGAAAGATCGAACAGTGATTGATTTGCTGGTGGGTAGCTAGGTTATTCAAGGATTGAACAGTGATTGATTTGCTGGTGGTCCAATGAAGTTTTCGGCAGATTTTATGTTAGGATGTGACAATGTTGTCAATCAGAGTCTAATATAAGTGCACAGTTTGCATGAACTAAAAAACCCTTCCTCCACCTCACATGTGATTGTCATTATAGCCGTGGGAGGCTTCGTATGGTCAGTGAAGTGGATACGGAAGGATTTGCTGTAAAATCAAACAAAAAGTGCAATCACCACAAGGAGCAGTGTGCTTGCAAATTTTATGATTTTAATTGGATCACCTAATCTCCCTTTGGAATTGCATACCATCGAACCCAGAGATCCATATGTTGGTGCTGTGAATGCAAAATGGCGATTGATCAGTGGCAAAATCCAGAATGATTAGCTTGATATGTGTCAAAGCTAATAAATGTTTTGGACATTTTCTTAACAGTTTAAACTTTTAGAGTTTATTCTAAATAAGCTCGTCTGCAAGAGGGAATTGAGATTTTGATTATGTTGGCAAACATCGAAATCTTTAACAACTTAATTATTAGAGAAATATTCATTGTTAGCACCACATACTAAAATTTCCTTCGCATGTCAAGCCGACGAATGAAACCCATATCAAGCCTAAACGGACTTGTATGTGAGAGGAGAAGAGAGATTTTTTTTTATTTTTTATTTTTATTTTTGTGTCACGTAGTGATGAAATCTCCAACCTTTTAATTAGTGGGAAATATATTTATCGGTATATCAGACACTTAGGTTACACATTAAGATTAATTGGTTTGCACATAAGAGGGTAAGAGATTTTATTCATATTCTTAGTGTCGAGATATTAAATGATTAAATTATTAACGAAAGATCCCTAGTATTTATATTTGATGGTGTGGTTGTTGATGCTATCTTTGTCAGCTCGACTTGATCCTGATCCTGGATTGCGTGCATAAGAGTCCAAAGATTATTGAGAAAATAACTCAGGTATTATCGAGGAGAGACTTATAAAAAAACTAGTGGGTGTCCTTGATTCTTAGGAAGCTCATGTAAGTATTGAGATGAAAAGTGAAGTTACGGTTGAACAGTAATTAACTTTGGTAATAATATGATTATCATATCAACTGGGTCCCACCTCTGGTGTCGACCAAATAATCATGGGCGAACTGTGATTATGGGGGTTGAACTTTCCCCTTATCAGTATTCTAATTATTTAGAAAAATATTTATTATTTTTATTTGGAGATGACGCGATGTATCGGATGCTCGACTTTGGAGGTCTTTATCATTTTTAGTGGCATATTTGATGTATCGATGGATTAGGTGATGCCCATTTTCTCTCACATTATCATGTAATCACAACGTAAAAATAAATAGAAAGAGAGTGAGGACGGTAAATATTAAAACTATAATCATGTTTTGTAACGTGAAAAACTTTTATGCTAGGATTGAAATCAAATAATAATAGATTTCATGATATGTACCTTTTGATGTCATCTGAAAAGAAGAAAAAGATCTTTGTATGATCTGAGTATCTTCTTTAGATCCAATGTTGCTGTCAATCTACAAGAGGAACTAGACTCCTCCTCTTTTCCTATCCTTTCACAGGACCACTTAGATTGATGGTTTAGGAAGGTTAAGAGAGAAACTGTAATATCTCAACTAATGCCTATGAGATTTTTTTTTTATACAACTCTCATATGCATCTGTATATATAGATCCCTAGATGTTCTATTTATTTATAAGCGAGAGCAAAAAGTCTAGGATAAGTTATTAGGGGAGTTCCTTCCATCAAGGATATCCCCTAAGAAATCCTACTATAATATGGACTTCTTTTCCATTGGTCAATACTGTCATTAGAATCCAATAGTTCTATCATATATCTTATCCAATTATAAAGGGCCACATTATCTAACATTCTCCCGTTTGGCCCATTAATTGATAAAATATAAAAGATATTTAAAATCAAAATAAATAAAACAAAATTTATTTGAAAATAATTTTACCTAATTGGATCCTAAAAAATTTTGAAAAGTATTTTGTACATGACCATGAATTTTTAAAACAAGTCAATAAGTCCAATAAATATAATAATATTACATTAAGTCTAACTATCATTGCGAGTCATAGCGATTGTATATCATCAATGTCATACTTACTTTTATGTTATACAACATTGTTAATCTTTCCTAATATAATCCATAATGACTCTTGTAATTTATTTTGTAAAGACAATCCTATTATTACATTGAACCATAATATGCATAAACATAAATATAAATATGATAGCAAAAATAAATAACTTTAATTATGTAAGAAAAAATATCAATAATAGTATTCACTTAAACATGCATCACCATATCTTTCATAGCTTGCTCACAAGCCCCATTCTAAGAACATGTTCTTTAAATATTTTATATTATAAAACTTTAGTAAATGGATTAGCAATCATCATAGTGGTGCTCAAGTTTTCAATTAACATTTATTATTTCTGAACTCTTTCTCTAATCACCAAGTACTTTATTTCGATGTGCTTAGAACCACAAGAGTACTTGCTATTCTTAGAGAAGAAAATTGTTGTGGTATTATCACAAAATATCTTCAGTGGCTTGGCAATTAAGTCAACCACACCAAGTCTTGAGATAAAATTTTATAGCCATAAAGCTTGATTTGTGGCCTCAAAGTATGCCACAAACTCAGCCTCCATTATAGATGATGCAATAAGCAATTGCTTTGTATTTTTCTAAGAAATTGTCTCACTGGCTAATATGAATATAAATCCTGAAGTGGACTTTCTATTGTCGAGGCAATTTACAAAATCAACATCTGAATATCCTATTACTTTAAGCTGATTTGATTTCTTATATGTGAGTATATAAATTTTTATCCCTTGTAGATATCTTATTACTTTCTTTATAGTTTTTTAATATTTCATTCTTGGGTTGCTTTGATATCTACCCAGTATTGCAACTGCAAAACTGATATCTGGTCTTGTACAGGTTTGAGCATATAATAGACTTCCAATTGCACACCCACAAGGAATATTTTTCATTTGATTCCTTTCTAAGTTATTTTTCGGGCACTAGTTTTGGTAAATTTTCACCTCTAGTAATAGGTGTATTATTGGCTAAACAAAGCTGTATATTAAATCTCTCTAAGATACGATTAATATATTATTTCTGAGACAATCATAGTAATCTTTGAGATCTATCTTTGAATATCTCAATGCCAATAACATAGTCTGCCTCATTCATATCAATCATCTTAAAGTTTTTGCTGAGAAATATTTTGGTTTCATGCAATAAACCAAGATCACTACTGGCAAGTAAAATATCATCCACATATAAGACTAATATGATAAACTTGTTCCCACTTATCTTCAGATATATACACTGATCAACAGTGTTCTCTTTAAATCCGAAGGAAGTAATGGTATCATGAAACTTTATATACTATTGTCTGAAAGTTTGTTTAAGGCCATAAATGGATTTTTTAAGTTTACAAGCCCAACTTTATTTTCCATTTTCTATGAATCCTTCAGGTTGTTCCATATAGATTTTCTCATCCAGATCTCCATTCAGAAATGCTATTTTTACATCCATCTGATGTAACTCAAGATCATAATGAGCTATTAGTGCCATGACGATTCTTAATGAGTCCTTTCTAGAAACCGAAGAAAAAGTCTCGTTGTAGTCGATGCATTCTTTCTAAGAAAAACCTTTGACCATAAGTCTAGCTTTATATCATTCGGTATTGCTTGTTGAGTCACGTTTTGTCTTAAAGACCCATTTACAATCGACTCTTTTATAATTAATAGACAATTCAATGAGTTCTCAAACACCATTCTGGTCCATTGATTTTAACTCTTTTTTCATTGCATCATACCACTTTTTAGAATCAATACTTTCTATGACTTATGAAAATTATAAGGGGTCTTTTATTCCTATATCATAATTTGATTCTTGTAGAAATACCACATAATCATCAGAAATGACATGTTTTCTCTTCCTTTGAGACCTTCTCAAACCTACCAATTGTGATTGTTCTACAAGATCATCAGCAATGACATCAACATCATGTGAGAGTTCATTAATGTTATTTTGTTGTTCACCCTTGTCAATTCTCTCATTGATTTGAGGAACAACAATTTCTCGAATAGGAGATGATACGGGAGAATTAACCTGAATCTCTTCAATATCAAAATTGATCCTTCAAGATTTTTCACTCCCATTGATTTCACCATTTTCTAGGAATCTTGCATTACTAGATTTTACTATTCTCGAACTATGATTAGGGCAATAAAATCTGTATCCCTTGGACTTTTCTGGATAATAATAAAATATCTAAAAATAGTTCTTGGATCCAATTTCTTTTCGTATGGATTGAATACTCTTATATCTACAAGACACCGTCAAATATATAAATGTCTCAAACTGGGCTTTTTACCAGTCCATAACTCAAATGGAGTTGATGGAACCGACTTACTAGAAACCTTGTTCAAGATGTACATAGCTGTCCTAAGAGCTTCACCCTACATTGACTCAAGTATAGAGGAATAACTCATCATGCTCCTAACCATATTCATAAGAGTACGATTTTACCTTTGAGCAATATCATTCTGCTGTGGCACACCTAGTAAGGCATATTAAGTAAAAATACCCTGTTGTTTTAGAAATCTAGCAAAAGGACCAATATTCTGACCGGATTCATCATATCTGTCATAAAATTTACCACCCTTGTTAGATCTAACAATTTTAATTTTTCTATCTAATTATCTCTTGACCTCATTTATGTACACTTCAAGAGTGTCAACGGCCTGAAACTTTTCATGTATTAGATAAATATAACCATATCTAGATAGGTCATCTATAGATGTAATGAAATATCTTTCTCCACTAAAACAACGAATATGGAGTGGTCCACAGATATCAGTATGAATAATCTCAAGGAGTTCTTTACTTCTTATGGCATTTTTCTTTATATGTTTAGTTTGCTTTCCCTTAATGCAATTTATATAAACATCAAAATCAATGAAATCTAAATCTTCTAAAATATTATCCTTCACTAATCTTTCAATTCTTTCCTTGAAGATATGCCCCAATCGTCTATGCCATAGTGCAGAAGATCTTTCATTATTGAAACTACGTTTCAATCCAACATTTGATTGTAGGGTCAATAATATCTTTGTAAACTCAAGATTCAAATTAATTCTGTACAAACCATCACACATAATTCCAGAACTAACTTTTATTGAATCATAAAATATATTGAGTCTACCATTTCCAAAAGAAAGATAATATCCTAACTCTTCAATTCTAGATAGAGAAACCAAATTTCTAGAAATAGTAGGAATATAACATGTGTCAGTAAGATCCATCAGATGACCCGTCTCTAGACGTAGGCGATAAGTCCCTACTGATATCACTTTCGCTTTGAGTTGATTTCCCATAATGATGAATCTTTCATGTTATTTTAGTTTCCGGATTGAAAGAAATCCCTGCATATTATTAGTAACATGAGTTGAAGCACTAGAATCAATCTACCAAGTATTAAAAGGAACTTCTGTAATGTTTGATTCAAAACATATAAAGGTCGAATTCATATCTTTCCTTTCGAACCAAATTTTACGTTTAATACAGTCTTTCTTCACATGTCCTTTCTTACCATAAAAGAATCACTTTACTGTAAAAGCTTTTCTTTCATTAGTCTATTTAATATTTCCAAGCTCAGTAAATTTCTTTGATAGATGATGCTTCAATTTTCTTTTTTTGTTACAAACTCCTTGAGTTATAGTCATGACATTATATAAACTTTCCTGCCTTAATCTCGATTCTTCTTGAACATATATATTAGTTAACTCATTTAAATCCTACTTATCTTTATTTGTATTATAGTGAATCTTGAATGGGCCAAACTGAGAAGGAAGAAAATTAAAAATGAACTGCACGAGAAAAGACTCATTAACGTTCATGCTTAATGCTTTAAGTTTTACAGATTTATCAGCCATATTGAGGATATGATCCTGAATTCCTCGAGTGCCATCGTATTAAGCCGTAGTCAGTTCTTTCATTAGTGTACCAGCCAATGACTTATTAGTAGATTTAAATCTATCTTCAATAATCTTTAAATATTCCCGTGTGCTAATTGTAATTGGTAATGAAGTCTTTATATTATTTGCAATCGTCATTCTTATGAACATTAAACTAAGCCAATCAAATCATTTCCAAGCCTTCATTTTATTAACTTATTCTACAGTACTTTCATCAGTCAAGTCTGTAGGCTTTTCAACAAGCAATGCTAAATCAAGATCTAATATGCCTAGTGTGATTTACACATGCTATAACCATTCTGAATAATTTGATCTAGAGAGTACAGGGACACTGGAAGCATAAGAATGCATGAACGGAAGTACCACTGTAAAATATAAAATAACATTAATGCTTTGAGTTCCAAAATATTAACATATCTAGTGTTCACACAAAATCATCTATGGAGGACTGATACCATCATTATGGAATAGTGTTGTTACCTTTGGGTATACAATCCTAAACTGTGAGGATATCCAAAACAGTATCATCCTACCCCATCACATAACTATTTAAAATAGATTCTTCTTTGGGATTATCTAAATCTCCTAATTATGTGTGCCATTATGAATATTATTTTCTTAATGTTATTTAGGACTAGTTCCTTAATGTTATTTTATAAGTTATTGGTATAGGTCACTTTGGTGATTGCAAGACCAATACAATAATATAAAATATAGTTTAAAATATCATACAAATGATAAGACTTTTATTGTAATTTACAACCTAAAAGTCTATCATCCCGGGTCACTTTAGCAACTGCTAGTTAGATAAAACCAAGGGAGATGAGTTACAAATAATATTCATCAAATTTCTTCAATTTAATTTATGCTAAGCAGTTTAATAATATAACAATAATCATAATAATTATTAAACATTAATCAGCAAAAGAAAAAATCATATGATAATCGTAAATCATGATAACATATAACTCATGCCTTCATGTGAAAGATAAATATTATTTTATAATTTTAATTATATACATATGAATAACTAAAAAAATATCCAAGAACAATAATTAGATTTTTTTATTTATTTACCATATGTAATCAATAAATCATATAAGAAAACTATAAAAGGAATAATAATTTATAATTTTTTAATATATTAAATAAAACTAATTAATTTTATTTAATTTAGGTAAGCCCAGAATTGGACTAAATATTAGCCTAATTAAATAAGTCAATCAAAACCAAAAATTGATCAAAATTTAATTCTTTCTAAATTTGATCAAAATTAAATTTAATCAATAATTAATCAAAATATAATCATGATCAAATTTAATTAAATTTTATTGATCAATTTTATAATTAAGGATATAAATCAGAAATTCTCAATTTCATAAGGGCATAACTATAAATATGTTGACAGGATTTAAATTAGAATTATTAGATTTGTAAAGGGTAGAATTATCAAAATATTAAAAGTATTAATAAAATACTTAATGGTAAACTATAATTTTGATTAAAAATCCTAATGGTAAAACTATAATTTTACCAAAATTGCCTCTGCCCGCGATGCTGCCGTCGCCTCCTGTGTGGCTGCCGTTGGTGCGACGGCCTGCACGTGCTCGATTGTCGCCAGTGCTTATGGGCAAGCACCGCCAGTGTGGCGCTGCCCCGTGTGATCGCTGCCTGGCACATGACCTCTGCCCACGCCCGCACGTGGCCTGCTTGCGCGCGGCTACTGCCTCGGTGTGGCCTACCTGCGCGCGGCTATCGCCTGGGTGCGGTTGTGCCCGCGTGCGCAGCCTGGGGGACCGCTGTTTGTGGGTGGCTGCGGACTGTGCAGCCCCTTTGCAGCACCAACTGGTGCGTGGCTGCTGCCCTCGCATGATCGCCGCATGTGCACGGTCGCCCGCAGCCTCATTGGCCATACACAGCAAGGTCACAATGATCGTCGCTGCTTTACTAACATCGTCGACAAGCAGGTGATAAAACATAATCAGACGATAAAACCAAATAGATAGGAATATAGATCGACAGAATACGGATCATCCAAACATCGAAAATCAGAAAATAATAGATCTAAAGTTTTTGATTTCAAGAACCTAAGCTCTGATACCAATTGTAAGCATAAAAATTATAATCATGCTTTCTGTAATATGAAAAACTTTTATGCTAGGATTGAAATCAAATAACAATAGATCAGTTTTACGATGTGTACCTTTTGATGCTATCTGAAAATAAGGAAAAAGATCTTTGTATGATTTGAGTACCTTCTTTAGATCCAATATCGCTGTCAATCTGCAAGAGGAACTAAACTCCTTCTCCTCTCTTCTTATCCTTTCACAAGACTATTTAGATTGATGGCTTAGGGAGGTTGAGAGAGAAACCGTAATCTCTCAACTAATGCATATGAGATATATATATTTTTTATGCAACTCTCAGATGCATTTGTATATATAGATCTCTAGAGGTCTTGTCTATTTATAGACAAGAGCAGAGAGTCTATGATAAGTTGTTAGAGGAGTTTTTTCCATCAAGGACATCCCATAATGAATCATACTATAATATGAGCTTCTTTTCTATTGGCCATGTTATCAAAATCTAATTAGTTCTATCATATCTTATCCAATTATAATTTGATCCAGAGAATACAAGGACACTAGAAGCATAAGAATGCATAAACGGAAGTACCACTGTAAAATATAAAATAACATTAATGCTTTGAGTTTCAAAATATGATGAACTATTGATATCATCTATATTTCTCCTTTGGGTGAAATATTGACATATCTAGTGTTCACTCAAAATCATCTATGGAGGACTGATACCATCCTTGTGGAATAGTGTTGTTATCTTTGGGTATACAACCCTAAACTATCAGGATATCCAAAACAATATCATTCTACCCCATCACATAACTATTTGAAGTAGATTCTCCTTTGGGATTATCTAAATCTTCTAATTATGTGTGTCATTATGAATATTATTTCCTTGATGTCATTTAGGACTAGTTCCTTAATGTCATTTTATAAGTTATTGGTCTAGGTCACTTTGGTGGCTATAAGACCAATACAATGATATAAAATATAGTTTAAAATGTCCTACAAATGATAAGATTTTTATTGTAATTCATATCCCAAAAGCCTATCATCCCAGGTCACTTTGGCAGCTACTTATCATATAAAACATAAGGAGATGAGTTACAAATAATATTCATCAAATTTTTTTAATTTAATTTATACTAAGCAGTTTAATAATACAATAATAATCATAATAATTATTGAACATTAATTAGCAAAAGGAAAAACTTATATGATAACCGTAAATCATGATAACATATAACTCATGCCTTCATGTGAAAGATAAATATTATTTCACAATTTCAATTATATACATGTGAATAACTAAAGAAATATCCAAGAATAATAATTAAATTTTTTTATTTATTTACCACATGTAATCAATAAATCATATGAGAAAACTATAAAAAGAACAATAATTTATATTTTTAATATATTAAATAAAACTAATTAATTTTATTTAATTTAGGTAAGCCCAGAATTGGACTAAATATTAGCTTAATTAAATAAGTTGATCAAAACAAAAAAATTAATCAAAATTTAATTCTTTTCTAAATTTGATCAAAATTGAATTTAATCAATAATTAATCAAAATATAATCATGATCAAATTTAATTAAATTTTATTGATCAATTTTATAATTGAGGATATAAATAAGAAATTCTTAATTTCATAAGGGTAAAACTATAAATATGTTGACAGGATTTAAACTGGAATTATCAAATTTGTAAAGGGCAAAACTATCAAAATATTAAAAGTATTAATAAAATACTTAATGGTAAACTATAATTTTGATTAAAAACCCTAATGGCAAAGCTGTAATTTTATCAAATTTGCCTCTACCTGCGCTGCCGTCGTCGCCTCCTGCGTGGCTGCCGCTAGTGGGTGGCATTGCGCCATCGATCACGCGCAGCACGCGCCTCTACTACCACGCCTACACGCAGCCTACCTACACGCAGCTACTGCCTTGGTGTGACTTGCCTGTGCACAGCTACCGCCTGGGTGCGGTTGTGCCCGCGCGCGTAGCCTACGGAACCACAGCTTGCGGGTGGCTACGGACTGTGCAGGCCCTTTGCAACACCAACTGGCGCGCGGATGCTGCCCTCGCACGTTTGTTGCGTGTTCACGGTCGCTCATAGCCTCTATGGCCATACGCAGTGAGGTCACAATGATCATCACTGCTTTGCTAACATCGCCGACAAGCAGGCAACAAAACACAATCAGACGACAAAACCAAAATAGATAGGAATAT
Organism: Musa beccarii; assembly: GCA_024322285.1. Classification (NCBI taxonomy): domain Eukaryota; kingdom Viridiplantae; phylum Streptophyta; class Magnoliopsida; order Zingiberales; family Musaceae; genus Musa; species Musa beccarii. The sequence continues at coordinate 21,334,307 of CM044401.1, read as the reverse complement.
AGATCGACAGAATATGGATCATCCAAATATCGTAAATCAGAAAATAATAGATCTAAAGTTTTTGATTTCAAGAACCTAGGCTCTGATACTAATTGTAAGCATAAAAACTATAATCATGCTTTCTGTAATGCGAAAAACTTTTATGCTAGGATTGAAATCAAATAACAATATATCAATTTTACGATGTGTACCTTTTGATGCTATCTGAAAAGAAGGAAAAAGATCTCTGTATGATTTGAATACATTCTTTAGATCCAATGTCACTATCAATCTGTAAGAGGAACTAAACTCCTCCTCTCTTCCTATCCTTTCACAAGACTATTTAGATTGATGGCTTAAGGAGGTTGAGAGAGAAACTGTAATCTCTCAACTAATGCATGTGAGATATATATATATTTTTTGATGCAACTCTCAGATACATCTGTATATATAGATTCCTAGAGGTCTTGTCTATTTATAGACGAGAGCAAAGAGTCTATGATAAGTTATTAGAGGAGTTCCTTCCATCAAGGACATCTTCTAATAAATCATAATATAATATGAACTTTTTTTCTATTGGTCATGTTATCAAAATCTAATTAGTTCTATCATATCTTATCTAATTATAAAGGGCCATGTTATCTAATAAGGATTAGTACTATTGTTTAAAATAATAAAAGAATAGAAAGAGAAAAAAATATAATAAATAAATATAATAAAAAATAAATGGATAGCTATCAGCTATATTAAAGAGAAGTTAACGAAGTTATTCTCACTCCCAAGATGAAGCCCTCACGCCTTCGTTGACGATGAAATCATTTCATTGGAAAACTTTTGGCCTCGTAATACTCATGGAAAATAATTGAATTCATTAGTCCATTTCTAATCCATCCAATTAGATCAAATTAAATACATGATATTATTTTTAAAAATAATATTTTTTATTTGATTTGAGAGAATAAATTTTCTATATGATATTCCTGATTGATAAATTCCTATTTTTATAGAGATAAGTCTTCAAGATTTATAATTTTTAATAATATTTAGTTTATTTTTTTTAATTTCTTCTTGTTAAGTAGATATTGAAGTTGTTATATATGTAAAATATCCCTAAACTAATTGCTACTACAACAATAGTCGACCTTTGGAGAATCGTCCATTTTGATTTCAATCACCATTCTATTAGGTCAAATCACGACAAGAATCTAGTCAAATATTTCGTTAATTACAACCTGAAGAATCGAGGATAAGTAGCCATCGCATGCCAACTATGCGCATTCCATTCATGGACGAGGCGATCTTCCCAGCGCTGGCCTCTAGATAAGAACAAAACCCTCCTATCACCCCGACGACATCAGAATAGAGACCTGCAGAGGCAGCTAAAGCACCAGAGATCTAGAAATGGCAGACCGACTTGTCTACTCTCCGCTTCGGATTGCATTGTTAATCTCGGTCTTGGCAGTCCTATCAAGTATTCTTTCTTCCTCTCTTCCTCCCTCTGTTATGGTGTTAACTGTAAGTAGAGGGATATTGTGGATTACCAAGTCGTGTTTCTGAGTTCAGGCGTGCAAGGCATCGGCGTCAACTACGGTTTGGTTGGCGACAACCTACCCCAGCCCAGCGCGGTGGTGGATCTCTACAAATCCAACAATATCGATGGCATGAGGATCTTTAATCCAAACCATGACGTCCTCGAAGCTCTACGAGGATCCAACATCCCACTCATTGTTGGTGTTGAGCACAAAGATCTCCAATCACTGGCCTCCGACGCTTACGCAGCTAACGACTGGGTTCAAACCAACATAGCAGCCTACTCGCCCGGCGTCCCCTTCCGCTACATAGTCATCGGCAACGAGGTCATCCCCGGAGATTTGGCGCAGTACGTCCTCCCCGCCATGCAAAACGTCCAAACCGCACTCGATTCCGCCGGCCTACAGGTCAACGTCTCAACCTCGGTTGCGCTATCTGTTCTCGGCTCATCGTATCCTCCCTCCGCCGGTGCTTTCACTCCGGAAGCACAAACCTACATGGAACCCATCATACAGTTTCTCGCCAGCGGTGGATCCCCGCTCCTCGTCAACGTGTATCCTTACTTTGCCTACAGAGACAACCCCGATCAGATCGCGCTGTCCTATGCCCTGTTCACCTCCGAAGGAGTGGTGGTGACTGATGGAGCATATGGTTACAAGAACCTGTTCGACGCAATGCTGGATGCGACCCATGCGGCGATGGAGAAGGTGGGAGGGGCGGATGTGGCCGTCGTGGTGACCGAGAGTGGCTGGCCATCAGATGGCGGCTTTGCAGCAAATATCAGCAATGCTCAGACATACAACCAGAATCTGATCAATCACGTCGCGGAAGGAACACCAAGAAGACCTGCACCGATCGAAGCCTACATATTTGCCATGTTTAACGAGAACCAAAAGGAAGCAGGAACGGAGAGAAACTTCGGCCTCTTTTACCCGGATGAGAAACCGGTCTACCCAATAAGCTTTGTTTAGCCAAAACATGGCGGAGGAACTCATTCCTATATCACAAAATGCAAAACCAAAAGTCACCAGAAGAACTCCCAGAATTCTGGTCCTTCAAGTCTCGCACTAGGGAATACCCATATTTAGTAAACTTAGAAGGGTTATCTTTCTCAATGAATCAACGCTGTTAGGGCTAACCAAATAAAGAAGATATTTTCCAATCGAATAATGCACTTCTTATTATGAACATCAGCATCTGTGTGCCTTCACATGTGGATATATCGGTTGTAATTACAGAGAGGAGGGGAGATGAACTTAGTGGTGAGAATTGCAGTGAAGTGATAATGAACCTCTATGTGAATCATGTCCCATAAGGAGGATTTAGTGATACGAACATTATTCTTCATAGTTCTCGTGTTGTAGTGACGTGAATGCTGCTCTCACAAGGTCTAAGCGGATACGAAGGATCCACCTCGAAGTAATAACTCTGATACTAATTATGCACTAAAACATATTGTCCGGGGTTTGGATCGAAATCGAGTTTAGAGTCCGAGCTTGTCATAACTTTAGTTAGATACGAAAAGTATCGATGTGAGCATCATGCTGCTGACTCAGTCGGGAACTATCATTTCGACACTGACGTGGGTGGAAGAAACCGTGCTGCTCCCTGCGTTCGTCAACATAGCTCGATCCGTCAACCCTTGCCTACCTCGATATTAGAGGATCGAACTAGCTAACCACAAGGTATATTAATCCTCAGCAACGAGACCCATCAATCATTATTTCGGAAAGGCTCACATGTCCGATTGCAAAGGACATTAATCCCAAACAATATGACGCTTTTTTCCTTTTTCCTTTTTCTAGATACTTGACACTAAAACCATCTCTAGCTTATCATACACAAGCTCCTGATACGTGTCATACAAACCAATCACATAAATGATTACACGTGTAATATAATATACACTTTTATTATTTATTATTATTATTTGATATTTTATTATTTTATATTACATATTACGTATATTATGATGTCCATGAATCTATGCAATGAGAATCGGATCGTGGTGAGATCACGATAATGAGACCGATTCACATTTAAACACAAATCCTAAGTAATCCTAGTAATAGATTACTCGAGAGGGATATCGAGATAAACAACCAAACTGGTGTGTTATATATCTATTCATATGATGGAGACGCCTGATCTTATAGCTGCTCATGTGGGGGTACTAAGGATATAGTGTAGGTGCTCATTAGAGAATAAGTTCACTGATTGATTTACTTATGGAATGCTGGATGGTTGATGATACTTAATTATCGGATAACGATTCTGTCATCCCAGTGATGTACCTAATCCTTAGGCTTGAGACATCAAGGATGTCCTGTATGAGTACTTTACTCTTTGATACCAGATTTATAGGTTTGAAAGTTTCAAATCTAATATAGTCGGTTATTGAGAGTGACAGCCAACCTTACGAGGGCTATTGAGTATCGATAGAGGATAATCCACTCTCGATATCATAAGAGGAATATCTCATATATTCTTTCTTAGATAAATCCTTAGCCAAGGTCATTTGGATTGAGAGAGAAAGAGTTCTCTAGGAGAATCCGATTAGAGTGAGACTCGAGTAGAAACCGTGTGGGCTTAGCAATACCATGCTCAGTATATGGTTTCTGAGATATTAGATGAATGAGAAACTATATATAGATGGTAATTGAGGATAGATAGGTCCAAAAAGATTGGATTTCCTTGTATCATCTAGGGACTATAGTGTAGTTACATAGTATGTTCGTAGTTGATGAGTCGAGTGAATTATTATGGAAATAATAGTTTACTGAGCAAGAAAGAGTTCTGATAGGTATGATTTATAGCCAGCTCGATATTAGACCGGTCACATATATATAGTAGGTATTGCGACGAGTAGAGGTTCAGATATGAGATATCCATCGGAGTCCCTACTTATTAGATATCTATTAAGCCAATGAATAATTGGATTTTATAGATGAGATCTCATAAGATCTAATATGAGATTATTAGGTAGGGACCCACTAATCTAAGAGACTTGGGTAATTGGATGGAGATCCAATATCCAATATGGTAGAATCCATTAGGGTTAAGTTGATAGGGGGCCTCTATAAATAGGAGGGAACCAAAAGCCCATAAGCTAATACTTTTTGGCTGCCACCTGATAGGACCCTAGCAGGGTTAGGTCCTACTCAACCATGTAGCAGCTAATAAAAACCCTGTGAGAATGTAATAAACCCCACCTAGCCGCTTCTATCCTATAAAGAAGAGAGGCTAGGGTTTATATTTGGGTCTTTAGGCTTCTTAGCCGCCGCCCCCCTTGTTACTAGGCTGGCCCGCTAAGGTTGAGGGCAAATTGGGTAGTTCACTTAGGAAGCAGCTCCTAGGGTTAGGGTTTAGAGCTCTATATAAGCTTGTAGCCTCCACCTCTTTGGAATAAGAAAGATTAATCTACAATTGCAGCCACCAGGCTACTTGGAGGGTGGAACCCCTATAGCGTTCCAAGGGTTGATCTCCCTCAAAGATCAATCTCTATAGAATTCCTCTGGGGTTCTATCATCTGGTATTAGAGCAGCAATCTTGTTGCTTTTGCTGCCATCTCTGCCGCCCACCATCAGCCAAGCAATTCCCACAATTGCTCTTGACGTCATCATCTCCACCGTCATCTCCTGACGTAGATCAAATCGATCTCTCTTATCGCCACCTCCAATTGCATCAGAGATCTGGTATTTTTCTACCACCAATACCTTTTGCTGCTGCAATTTTTCATCTAAAATATCAAAAATAAGTTTTTCTATCGATCCCTTGCTGCGAATTCTTTGCGTCGCGAAAGTTACCATCTTTGCGAACGAAGGATTGCTGCAGAAAATTTCAGCCACGTGTTGCTGCCTTTAACCGATCTAATTGTTATCCTTTTTGAACGAAATTTTTTGTGCACCTCATAGATCATCGTGGCTCCTATCCATGATTGATCTATTGTGGAATTCATCACAAAAAAAAATTCGTGTGTTGCTACAATCTCTCGTCACAAACTGCTGAAATTTTTTGATGAGAATTCTGCTATCGCAACTTGCACCGATTTCTTTACTGCTTTGCTACCGAAATTTCTTGATCCAATTTGTTATCCTTGTTGCTATCTAAACTAAGATTCTACCATCAAACCCCCTCCTCAAACCCCTGAGTTTTCGCTGGAAATTTCATCGAGAAACCGCTATTTCTTCGACGACAATTCTGATCTTACGAGACAGCGCACATAGGTAGCAATTTCTACTGATTTTTGTCAAATCTTTGCTGTGAGCTACCACAGATCTAAAACCTTCTTCCCTAACCTTCATCCACTACCATCTTAGCCCAAAACTCCATCAAATCGCAGCCCCAAACAGTACCCAAAATAGCCACAAAATAAGCCTAAACCGCAGCCTACATCCACCAATCCACAAACCATTTCGGCCACCACTTCCCTCAAATAATTCATGCCTTTAACCCGGCAACAAAAGAGAGATCTTAGTATTACAGATTTGGAGACATATGCTATGGCATCCGAGGAGGCAATTGATGCTAAATTCGAAGCCTTCGAGACACGAATGGAGGAGAAGATTCGGACTCTCTTTGTCGAACTTAGTTTGGGTCGACCACCGAGCCCAAAGAAATCACATCAAGGGGAGAGCTCTAATCGAAGAGATGACCTTCAAGAGAGGGGAGGCTCTATGATCGATCCTCACTATCCACGCATGAGGGTGGACTTCCCTAGATGGGAAGAAGGAGACCCGATTGGTTGGATCTCACACGCGGAGTGATATTTTCGGTACCACAAAATCGCAGATGCATCTATGGTAGAAATTGCAGCTATACATCTTGAAGGAGATGCCATCAATGGTTTGATTGGTTTGAACATACTCATGGAGTCCTCTCATGGCGACAATTCAAAGAAGGACTACTGATCCGTTTCGGACCAACCGATTACGAGAACATCGACGGACAACTAGCAAAGATCCGACAAACCTCCACCATCCAGGAGTATGAAACCAGGTTTGAAAGGTTATCTAATCAAACTCGTGATTGGTCTGAAAAATAGTTATTTGGGACATTTATTGATGGCTTGAAGCCGGAGATCCGGGGAGAAGTTAAAGCGCGATAACCGTACACGCTTATGGCAGCCATCTCTTTCGCACGACTTCAGGAGGAGCGATTGAACCATGAAGCCCGGAGGACTAGGGTCGCTCCCCGACCAGAAATATTGAAGCCCTCAGCCTCGCCTACTATCAGCCGAGCTCCTGCACCAAAAAGGTTGACAAGAGAAGAGCTTCGAGACCGATCTGCTAAGGGGTTATGTTGGCATTGTGACGAGCCGTGGAGCCGCGAGCATCGCTGTAAAAAGGGAAGACTTCTTGTGATTGAACCAGTGGAAGAAGAGATCAGTGAACAGCTAGAAAAGAGTCTTGAACATGAGGATGAAGATGTGGAAGAAGAGCCACAATCGGTCGACTTTATGGTACATGCGCTAGCCGGCTACTCAAATCCGCAAACGATGAAAGTTGGAGGCCTGCTCAAACAACAACCGATCACCGTTCTCATCGATACAGGCAGCACTAATAACTTTCTAAATAGTAAGGTTGCTGCTTGGATGGTGCTCCATATCGAAGGTTGCAGCAAGTTCGACGTAAAGGTCGCCGACGGTCGAATCCTAAAATGTGACCAAAGATGCCCGCAGGTGAAACTATTACTACAGGACCAAGAAATTGTTGCCGACTTCTTCCTCCTACCAATTGATGATTATGAGGCTGTGTTGGGCATAGAATGGCTAACGACACTAGGTGATGTCTCTTGAAACTTTTCCAAATTGATTATGAAATTCTATTACAAAGGTAAACAGGTCACCCTACGTGGGAAGCGCGGAAGCAACGTAACCACCGTTTCAACCTAACGAATGGAGAAAGTTTTACACAAGATAAATGGTGGCTTTCTTATGCATCTCCAGCAGCAACCAGAGAGGGAGAAAACAGAAATTAAAAATCAAAATATCACCCAACTGCTTGTTGAATTTGAAGATGTTTTTGCTGAACCGCGCGGTCTTCCTCCTTCTCGGCAACATGACCATCGAATTCCAATCCTTCCGGGCAAACCACCAGCAAACACTCGGCCTTACCACTATCCTCACCTCCAGAAAGATAAAATTGAGAAAATTATGAAGGAAATGCTCGAAACAGGGGTGATTCGACCAAGCTGCAGCCCCTACTCCTCACCGATGCTACTTGTGCGAAAGAAAGATGGAACTTGGCGGATGTGCATCGACTACCGAGCTCTAAATGCCATCACCGTCAAGGATAAGTACCCCATACCAGTGGTGGATGAACTTCTTGATGAATTAAAAGGAGCTCGAGTCTTCACGAAGTTGGACCTTCGATCCGGTTACCACCAAATTCGGGTATGTGAAGGCGACATCCCAAAAACTGCTTTCCGCACTCATAACAGCCATTATGAATTCTTGGTAATGCCCTTTGGACTCACTAATGCTCCTTCAACCTTCCAAAGTCTCATGAACGATATTTTTTGGAGCTTTCTTCGTAAATTTGTGCTGGTATTTTTCGATAATATTCTCATTTACAGTCCTTCTCTTGAGACTCACTTTCAGCACTTGCGAATTATTCTGACGATCCTTCATGAGAATACTCTTTTTGTTAAGCTATCAAAGTGCAGCTTTCTCCAGCAAAAAGTAGAGTACCTTGGGCATATAATATCAGAAGGAGTGGCCGTAGACCCAACAAAAATCGAAGCAATGCAAGGCTGGCCGAAACCTACAATTGTGAAATTGCTGCGTGAGTTCCTTGGACTAACGGGCTACCACCGAAAATTTGTGAAGGACTATGGGAAGATTAGTGCCCCCCTCACTTCTTTACTAAAAAAAGATGCCTTCCTATGGTCGAACAAAGCCTCCGCTGCCTTCGATAGACTTAAGACAGCCATGACGACAACACCGGTGCTAGCACTACCAGATTTCAGCCGACCCTTCATCATTGAGGTCGATGCATCTGGAGTTGGAATTGGAGCTGTTCTCATACAAGATGGTCAATCACTAGCATACACTAGCAAGGTGTTGTCTCCCTCCCATCAAAAAATATCTATCTATGATAAGGAGATGCTCGCCATTGTGCACGCAGTAACAAAGTGGAGACCCTACCTGATTGGCCGACGATTTCAGATTAAAACCGACCATAGAAGCCTTAAGTACTTTTTGGAGCAGAAGATATCATCCCCGGAGCAGCAAAAATGGGTAACTAAACTTCTAGGATTTGATTATGAAATTATTTACAAAAGGGAAAGAAAACGTTGTTGCGATACACTCTCACGGCTCCTCAAAGAAGCTGAATTTTCAGCTATCTCTCTTCCTACCACCGGCTTCCTCGAGGGCATTAGGGAGGAATGGAAGAAGGATCCAGAAACCAGCAACATCATCAAAAATTTGGAGGAGGATCCAAGCGCAATAGCTCACTATACTTGGGATTTGAGGGATCTACGCTATAAAGGTCGTATTGTGCTTATACTAAACTCCCCTTGCATCAAAGTCATTCTACACGAAATGCACTCCACACCTTCAGCAGGGCACTCTGGATTTCTAAGAACCTACAAAAGAGTGAAGCAAAACTTTTATTGGAAAGGGATGAAAAAAATTATTTCTGAATACGTAGCACAATGTGATGTATTTTAACAGCAAAAAGGTGAAATAGTGGCGAGTCCAGGGAAACTACAACCACTACCTATACCAGACTCGGTGTGGACTGACATCTCCATGGACTTCATCGAAGGGTTGCCACCTTCTAAAGGTAAAAGCACAATCCTTATGGTGGTTGATCGACTTACGAAATATGCTCATTTTTGTGTTGTGCGAAATCCCTACATTGCTGTTAGTATTGCTCAGATTTTCATAGAAAATATTGTTAAACTACATGGGATGCCAAGGTCCATCGTAAGTGATCGTGACAGGGTCTTCACTAGTAAATTTTGGACCGAGTTATTTCATTCTGAGGCACCAAACTCAAGATGAGCACTGCATATCATCCACAAACTGACGGCCAAACAGAAGTGGTGAACAGATGTTTAGAGACATACCTTCGGTGTTTCGCTAGTGATCGACCAAAGGAGTGGACGAAATGGCTCCCCTAGGCCGAATGGTGGTATAATACTACATATCATTTATCTATAAAATGTACCCCATATGAAGCATTATATGGTCGGCCGGCTCCTGTGATTCCAAAGTATGTAATTGACTCACTAAGGTAGATCAGTCGACCAAGATTTAATTGACAGGACAAACTCCTACAAATTTGCTAAAGGATAATCTCTCTACCGCTCAAGCTAGAATGAAGCAGCAAGCTGACACACGAAGAAGTGAAAGAGAATTTTTAGTAGGAGATTGGGTTTATCTTCGCCTACAACCATACAAGCAACTATCCATCAACACACGAGCCTCCATGAAGCTATCTCCACGTTTTTATGGGCCCTATCAGATCATAGAGCGTATTGGAGCTATGGCGTACAGACTTAAATTACCTAAAGATGCCAAAATTTACCCTGTCTTCCACGTGTCATGCTTGAAGCCCAAGTTGGAAAAACACGAGACACCCCAGATCCAACTGCCCAACACCACTGATGATGGAAATATTCAAGCCCAACCACAAGCCATCCTCGACCGCAGAGTCGTGATGCGTCGTCGACATCCCTCTACTGAAGTACTAGTGCATTGGACTAATTTACCACTCGAAGATGCCACATGGGAATCATATGAGGAGCTGAAGTCCCGGTTCCCTGAGTTCATGGAACCCGAGCCTTGAGGACCAGGCTGATTTGAAGAGGGCGGGCTTGATAGGACCCTAGCAGGGTTAGGTCATACTCAACCATGTAGCAGCTAATAAAAACCCTATGAGAATGTAATAAACCCCACCTAGCTGCCTCTATCCTATAAATAAGAGAGACTAGGGTTTATATTTGGGTCGTTGGGCTTCTTAGCCGCCGCCCCCTTGTTATTGGGCCGGCCCGCTAAGGTTGAGGGCAAATTGGGTAGTTCACTTAGGAAGGAGCCCCTAGGGTTAGGGTTTGGAGCTCTATATAAGCTTGTAGCCTCCACCTCTTTGGAATAAGAAAGATAAATCTATAATTGCAGCCATCAGGCTACTTGGAGGGTGGAACTCCTATAGCGTTCCAAGGGTTGATCCCCCTCAAATATCAATCTCCATAGAATTCCTCTGGGGTTCTATCACCACCTCATATTCTCCTCTCCCTCTCCTCCTCAGCTAGCAGCCCCAGCTTGAGGCATGTGAACAGTAAGAAGGGCCAACCCCTTCTTGATTGTATGGTGCACGTAGTAAGAAAATTTGAGTAGCAATTTGAGAGAGCATTGTCATAGCCCCTATCGTGTGGATCACTACTAGAGATAAGGGTGCTTGAACTCCTTCATCCAATCCTACAAATCTGTAGGAATTCAGGAACATACGATCTCCCTTGGAAATTATCTTATACGTAGTTTTTCGATTTCGCGGGTTTTTGCGCACTAACTTTTGTATGACGATAAGAAATTTTTTTCTGTGAAAAATCTGTGATTTTTTATTTTTGTTTTTCTATTGCGCATATGATGTCGTCACAGATTTCCAACAGCTCTAATCTTGACAAATGACTCTCTCGCAATTGTCCTACCCTGACGTCACCCTCAGAGAGGCGTGCTCACCAGTCGTTGACATAAATGAGCCCCTGGATGACGTGACTGGCTCCCTAACCAGCTACCAGTCGCTTAGGTATAAAAGCCAGCCCCAAAGCCTAAAAGGACAAACATCTCTACTATTGTCACCGCCCAACTTATTTTCCTGTCAGAGGGGTCGGGTCAGGAACATCCTTATGACGCTGACTGCTTGTGCAAGGACCATGGCGAGGCTAAGGTGTACCTTGGGATGACACCAAATCTGCCTCTAACAAGCAAGTAGTGCCTTGGGATCATGCCAACTAGATCTGTTTCTTGCTTCAATCTCCTCTCATGACCCCCGGACGAGCTTGTGCCTTTGGGACCGAATCAAGCCGTGATGACTCTATAGTCAACAACATCAAGATAATAACAACTTAGCGCTAGAAGGAGGGCCTGAATGTCGCAAGAGCGTCTACTCATAAACCCTCTCAATGCGTGCTTCAGCCAGGAAGTGTTGTCGCCTACACATAGCACCTTCGGATAGAGAGGACAGCTATCCTCCTTCCTGCAGGTAGATGTCTTCCCCTCATCACAAACTTCGAGGCACTACTGGTGTTTGTTCAATGATCCATGGCTCTCTCCTTGGGATTGAATATAGAGCACCTGCTCATCCTCGAGGCTTTCCTAAACCTCACTCATAGGTGCAGACATTATTTGGAATAAAGTAGGTCATTGCTCCCCTCTTACCATAACTAGCCCAGCAATTGACCCCACAACTTACACTGTGGCCGTTGGTTCATCCCTCACTTGCTCTTGTGCCCCTTCGGGCCTCTTTAGCGGATCAATTAATAGATCCACCTAGATTGTTCTTGGTAGGCTAGGATGTCGCTCGGATCGCTACTGTCCCCAACAGTGGAGTTTAGTGTACCTCCTCACCATGAATTTGCCCTACTCAAGTTGGACACCTAGTCTGTAGACTTGATGGAGGACTTGTTCAGGGCTCAACTTCTCTAGGTTAACTAACGCTTGAACAAGGTGCAATGTGAGTTCCAACATTTAAAAGGAAAGGATGAGGACCTCACCTTGAGCCACTCTCTATTCGTCCAAAACATTCAGGAGGAACCCTTCCTAGCCAACTTTTGCTTCCCCATATTGGTAGCATTTGATGGTGGCTTCAATCCAGTGGAGAACACTATAGCCTTTGTTGGGGAATCTAATAAAAGTATCACATGTGTAGCGGAAAAATAAAAACAAAAAGCATAAATTTTCCCAAAAAAAAGTATCTTGTCATCATGCGATGATTGGTGCACAAAAGTCATAAAACTGGAAACCATGTGTATCAAGTGAGATTTGTTACATAAGAAGATCGTATATCCTTAAAAAATCTCAAATCTATAGGAATGGATGAAGAATGTCAACTGTCCTCCTCTCTAGCGGTGATCCATATGGTAGATGCGATGACGACGCTCCTTAAATCACTACACGATCTTCCTCTCTATGTGCACCACGTGATCAAGAAGGGCTTGCTATCCACACACTCCAAATTGGGGTTATTTGCTAAGGAGGAGAGGAGAGGGAGGACTATAGGAGGGGTGACCAAGAGGTGAGTAGCATATGTCAGCTTTTGGCCCGTCCTATTTATAGAGGTTCCTACCACTTAACCCTAAAGGATCCTGTCTTATTGGGTACTAGATCTCTATCCAGTTACCCAAGCCTCTTAAATTAGTGGATCTCAATCCAATAATCTTTATTTAGTCTTATTGGGTCTCACTCAAAAGATTCAATAATTCAAGAGCTTACCAGATATCCAAAATATATAGGGGCTTTAGCGGATATCTCATATCCGAACCTCTATTCATCGTAACACATATCATATGTGTGTGACCCTCTAGGTCCAATTTGGAGCTGGCCATGAGTTGTACTTGTCAGAACTCCTTCTGACTAAGTGAATTATTATCTCTATAATAATTCACTCGATTGGCTACGGATGTATTGGGCTAGTACGCTATAGTCTTTATACGATATAAGAGGATCCAATCCATTAGACATGTCTATCCTCAATTACCATATATCTCAAAGACTATATATTGGACATGGTGCTATTAAGCCCATACGTAATCTACTCAAGTCTCATTCTAATAGAATTCTCTCAGAAAACTCCTTTCTTAATCTGAATAACCTTGGCTATGGATTTGCCTAAGGAATAATGCATAGGATATTCTTCTTATGACACCGAGAGTGGATGATCCTCTATCGATACTCAATTGCCCTTGTAAAATTGGTTGCCATTCTTGATTACTGGTTGTGCTAGATCTAAAATTTTTAGACCTATAAGTCTAATATCAAAGAGTGGAGTTCTTATGCAGGACATTCTTGATATCTCAAGTCTAAGGATTAGATATACAACTGGGATGATAAAGTCATTATTTGACAATGAGGTATCATCAACCATCAAGCATTCCGTAAATGGATCAATCAGTAAACTCATTCTCCAATAGGCACCTATATTATATCCTTAGTGTCCCCACATGAGCAGTTATGAGACCAACCATCTCCATCTTATAGATGGGTATATAGCACATTAGTCTGTTTGATTATCTCTGCTAGTCATAGGTGCCTTACAAGCCAATCACGTGAGTGATGACACGTGTAACACAATATGCACTCTTTTTACTTATTATTATTTATTAATATTTTTCACTTTATATTACGTGTTGCATGTATTGTGATGTATATAGATCTGTGCAATGAGAATCAGATCATGATGAGATCACGATAATGAGACCGATTCGCCTTTAAACATAGACCCTAAATAATCCCGATTGTATGTTACTCGAGAAGGACATCGAGACTATTGGAAAATCTAGGGGTGACATTACATGCGCAGCAGAAGAATAAAAAATAAAAATCTTGGATTTTCATGAAAGGTTCCATTGTTGTGCAAAGATTAGTGTGTCAAAAACAAATTCGTGAATCTAAAAACTGTATGTGAAAAAAGAAAGTACCTAGGGAGATCATATATCCCTGAATCCCTGTAGATTTGTAGGACTAGATGAAGGAGTTCAAATGTCCTCCTCTCTAGTGATAATCCACATGGCAGGGACTACAACGATGCTCCTCTCTTGGAGAGAGGAGAATAGAATGTGGCTACCAAAAAACCCCAGCCTATGGACCTTTGGTTCCCTCCTATTTATAGAGGCCCGCTATAAACCCTAATGGATCCTGCCCTATTGGGTATTAGATCTTCATCCAATTACGTAAGCCTCTTAGATTAATGGGTCTTGTCTCTACCCAATAATCTAGCTCTTATTGGATCTTATCCATGGGATCCAATAATACATGGGCTTATTGGATATCCAATAAGATAGGGGCTCCGGCGGATATCTTATATCCGAACCTCTACTCATCACAACACCTACCATATGTGTGTGACCCTCTAGGCCCAATATCAAGTTAGTCATGAGTTATACTTATCAAAACTCTTTCTGACTTAGTGAATTATTATCTCCATAATAATTCACCCGACTCATCGACTGCGAACGTACTAGACCACTACACCGTAGTCCCTAGACGATACAAAAAAAACCCAATCCTTTGGACCTATCTGTCCTCAGTTATCATGTATCTATAGTCTCTCATCCATCTAATATCTCAGAGACCCTATACTGGGCATAGTGTTGTCAGGCCCATACGGTCTCTCCTCGAGTCTCGCTCTAATTGGATTCTCCCGGAGAACTCTCTCTCTCTCAATCCAAATAACATTGGCCAAGGATTTGTTGAACTAAGAATACATGGGATATTCCTCCTATGATACCAAGAGCAGATGATCCTCTATTGACACTCAATAGCCTTCGTAAGGTTGGCTACCACTCCCAATAACCGGCTGTACTAGATCTAGAACTTCCAAACTTTTAAGTCCGGTATCAAAGAGTGGAGTACTCATACAGGACATCCTTAGTGTCTCAAGTTTAAAGACTAGATATACTACTAGGACTACGGAATCACTATCTGACGTGAGGTATCAATAACCATCCAACATTCCGTTAGCGGATCAATCAGTGAACTCATTCTCCAATGAACACATGTATTGTATCCTTAGTGTCTCTACACGAGTAGCTATGAGACCAGCTACCTTCATTATATGGATGGGTATATAGCACACAAGTCTATCCGTTTATCTCAATGTCCCTCTCGAGTAACCTGTGATCAGGATTATTTAGGGTCTGTGTTTAAAGTTGAATCGGTGTCATTATCGTGATCTCATCACGATCTGATTCCCATTGTACAAACCCAAGGACATCACAATATATGCAACATGTAAGATAAAGTTATAAAATACCTAATAATAATAAGTAAAAGAAAGAGTGCATCTCAAGTCACAAGTGTCATTACTCGTGTGATTAGCTTGTAGGGTACATATATGACTAGCAGAGATAACCGGATATATTGGTGTACTATATACCCATCCATATAATAGAGGCGATTGGTCTCATAGCTACTCGTGTAGAGATATTAATGATATAGTACAGGTGCTCATTGGAGAATGAGTTCACTAATTGATTCGCTCACGGAATGCTGGATGGTTGATGATACCTAATTGTCAGATAATGATTCTGTCATCCCAATGGTATACCTGGTTCTTAGATTAAGATACCAAAGATATCCTGTATGAGTACTCCACTCTTTGATACCAGTTTTATATGTTTGAAAGTTCTAGATCTAGTACAACCGGTGATCGAGAGTGGTAGCCAACCTTATGAGGACTATTGAATGTCGATAGAGGATCATCCGCTCTCAGTGTCATAAGAGGAATATCCCATATGTTCTTACTTAAGAAAATCCCTGGCTAGGGTCATTTAGATTAAGAGAAAAAGAGTTCTCCAAGAGAATCTGATTAGAGCGAGACTCAAGTAGAAATCGTATGGGCCTCACAGCACCATGCTCGGAATATGATATTTGGGATGTTAGATGAATGAGGGACTATAGGTACATGATAATTAAAGATAGATAGATCCAAAGGATTGGATTCTCCTGTATTGTACAGGGATTACGACATACTGGCCTAGTACGTCCGTAGTCGATGAGTCGAGTGAATTATTATGGAGATAATAATTTACTGAGCCAGAAGAAGTTTTAAAAGGTATGACTCATGGTCAACTCGATATTGGGCATATAGGGTCACACATATTTGGTAGGTACTACGATGAGTAAAGGTTCGGATATGAGATATCCATCGGACCCTCCATCTTATTGGATATCCAACAAGTCACTAAAATATTGGATCCTATGGATGAGATCCAATAAGAGCTAATAAGAGATTATTGGGTAGGGACCCACTAATCTAGAGGCTTGGGTAATTGGATGGAGATCCAATATCCAATAGGGTAGGATCCATTAGAGTTAAGTTGATAGGGGACCTCTTTAAATAGGAGGGAACCAATGGCCCATAGACTAAGGCTCTTTTGGTTGCCACCTCTTATTCTCCTATCCCATTCTCCTCCTTAGCCAACAGCCCCATTTGGGGTGTGAGATTTGGGTAGCGATCTGAGAAGCATTTTCATAGCCCATGCTATGTGGATCACCGCTAGAGGGGAGGACACTTGACCTATTTCATCCTCTTTCATAAATATATAAGATTTTAGGGATATACGATCTCCCTAAGCAACATAATTTTCTTATACATGTAATTTTTCGGTTTCATGAATTTTTACACATGAATCTTTGCACGATGATAAAACCATTTTTTATGAAAATATGAAAATTTTCTTTGTTGTTCTTCTACTGCACATGTGATGTCACCCCTAGATTTCCTTACAGTGGTAATAGAGCCAAGTTATTCATGTGAATATTTAATTTTAAATTATGTATTATATTTTGGAAAGGCTTTGGACGTCAAAATTATTGATGTAAAAACAAGAAAGTGTTGAAAAATCATGGAATCAACATCTTATGTGCAGCGAAAAATAAAACAAGTCTAGATTTTCCATAGTTATATACTTGGCCGTTGTGCCACGATTGGTATGCGAAAAATCGTAAATCTGAAAACCACACGTATCATGTCAAAAGCGTTACTTGGGGAGATTATATATTCCCAAAAATTCTAGATCCGATGAAGAGGATGATGAAGCACTAGCGTACTCCTCTCTAGCGGTAATCCACACAATGGACGTAGCGATGACACTCCTCAGATCACCATGGGATCTTCCTCTCCACGTGCACCATAAGGCTACCAGAGTCAAGGAGGAGGAGAGGAGGTTGAGGAGAATAGGATGGGTGGCTACCAAGAGCTCTAGCCTATGAACTAGATAGTTCCTCCTATTTATAGAGGTGCCGGAAGCTTATCCTTAACAGATCCTATTTACACTGGATCTCTATCTAGTTCACATTGGATCTCTATCCAATTCATATTGGATATCATTCACATGATTGAAAATAGAGGCTCCGCAGATATCTTATACCTGTACCTCTACTCGTCGCAACATCCGCCTAATGTGTGTGACCCTCTAAGCCTAATACTGAGCTGGCCATGAGTCACTCCCGTCAGAACTCCTTCTAATATAGTGAATTATTATCTCCATAATAATTCACTCGACTCATCGACTGTGAACGTACTAGGTTACTACACCATAATCCCCAGACGGTACAAGGGGATCTAATCCTTCGGACCTGTGTGTCCTTAGTTATCATGCTTTTATAGTCCCTCATCCATCTAATATCCCAGAGACCGTATATTGGGCATGGTAAAGTCAAGC